>JAXCLQ010032962.1:55193-83963 GCA_035584115.1 Cedrela odorata | reverse complement strand
AGTAATTGCATTTACGAGTAATTACTTGAATTTTGGAATTTATAAATATATGCATGTGTGGTGTTAGGTTTCGAGAATATAGAAGAAAGACCAAGTAGACACGAAGAACGTTTGTGGGAGTGGTTACTCTCCCTTTATTGTGAGTAAATTTATACATGCATGAATAATAAATATATGTATGTTATATTATATATATACTTGTGTGTTATACAAGTTGTTTTTTGATTAAAATGACATTTGAATGAAACTGTTTATAAATGAGTTGCCTGATATTGAGATGTTCATTTATTTGGTATGCTGATTGAAAATGATTTTATATACATGTTGAAATGGCTAAGGAGGCCTGATTTATTTAAATGATTTAAATTATTGCTGAAAATAATTTGATTTATTTTTATGCATGTATATTGGTGATGAGGCCGATAAGGCCGGATATTTATATATAGCCAGTAGGCCTGTTTATTGACTATATATATAGAGAGGTAGCATATGGACGGACTTGTTGAGAGGCCGCATATATGGATGGAGCTGCAGTGGGGCTGGTATGAGGGGGAGAGACTATGGCAAGCCTACTGTGTGCTGTGCACGTATGTGCTATTATAGAGATTCTATGGAAAGTCCTGAAGGCTTGATATGGATCTCATGGATCTGGCGGATATGATGAGGACAATCACTTTGTTACCAAGTGATTTCTTGAGGCCAACATCAATGATTCGGGCAGAGGTTTATAATTTCATGTTTTGCCTTACTAAAATAATTTGTTATTTTATAAGAATGCATTGCATATGGTTTTATGTATGAAAAGACTCACTGATGGTTTTTGAACTCCTATGAGCACTTCTACTTCTTTAGATAAAGATGAAATAGAAAACAATATGGACAAAAAATTGTTTAGAGGTATGATAGGTTCATTACTCAATCAAAATACATCAAAGAGCATGTTTTGTCGTTTTGTATTTGTTGTTCTCATGTTTGATGTGCACATTGAAATTATTAAAACTTATAAACCTACTAGATATGACATCATTATAATGTATTTGTTCTTTAACTCCTTGTGCAATAAAGTGATAGATGTTAAAGATCTAGACAAATTGAAAAAAAGACCTTGAAGTAATCTTGTATGTTAGAGCGATGTTTTCTACCATCTTTCTTTGACATAATAGTTCACTTGACTCACTTGACAATCCATCTTGTTGAGGAAGTACGGTTATGTGGGCTAATTTTTCTTAGATGAATGTATCTATTTGAGTGATGATGAAAGTATATAAAGGTTATGTGATGATATCATGTTAATAATTTAAATATGAAATTGATGATATCCTAATATATAATTGTAACTTTTCGATGGTGACTGAGCTTATTGTAATGTTAAGTAAAATCATGATGATAAAATAAATTTAGACATATTGAGAATCAAGTAAAATTGTGTGTGTAAATGTGTCTGTGATCAAACTATACAAATCTTTGTGAAAAATGTGTTTTTAGCTTAAAAGGATCGATACTTGGACCTAAAGGAATGATACTTCAGCAAATCAGAATGGTACATGGAAAATTTGAATCAATACATTTGAAGAAGGTCGATACAAGGAAGTGAATAAATCGATATATGCAAAGAGAAAAGCTTAAGATGAAATCACCAAGTCAAACAGATCAATACCCAAGCATAGAATATTGATATGTTTAGAGAAGATTGACACTCAGAGTTTAAAGTATCGATACACTCAATTCTAGAGAGTTGAAACTAATTTATGAAGCAGACTAGATAGATACTTGAGTTCAGAAGATCGATACATGACAATTTCAGAGAGTTGCAAAATAATTATAAAGCAGACTAGATCGATACTTGAGTTCAAAATATCAATACTTGACATTCTAGAGAGTTGTAAAATAATTATGGAGCAGACTAAATTGATACAAAAATAGAAGAGATCAATACATTTCAATCCCAGAAAGTTGCTAAATAATTACAGAGCAAATCAGATTGATACCAAAATAGAAGAGATCGATACGTTTCAATTTTAGAGAGTTGAAAATTAATTATGAAGTGAACCAGATTAATACGTTAAGAAGAACAGATCAATACTTAGGATTGAAGACCAACTCAGATTCATTTTTCGCACAAACGGATAGATACATTAACAAAAAGAATTAATACCTCCTGGAAATTTAAAGCTCAACGGTAACTTCTGCAATATTTATAACGAATATTAAATGCACCTAATCAAGCTGTTGGACACAATCTTTTTCACAAAGGGAATGAATATAAATAGAAGACAAGAAGACAAAGAGAATTAACAGTGCTCATTGTGAAAATTGCTAAACATTCTTAAAAACATTCTCAATATGAATAATGCTTCTCTCTCTATTGCAACAAATTTTTATTTCTTTATGTGAGAGAAAATTTGTACGAGGTTATTGATGCATTTATTCTATTGTGAGAGTTTAAACCATAATTAATATTCTGAATTGTATTGGGTTCATCTTTACCCGAATCAAACAAAGATTTAAGTGGGTTTCTCTTCACCTAAAAAAAAAGTAAATGTAAGGTTGCCTTTCACCTCAGAAGAAGTTGTATTGTATTTCACTTGACACGTATAAACAAGAAATTAATAGAACCTCAGTCGTGATCCAAGGTCGAGAGAGTGGATGTAGACGGACATTGCCGAACCACTATAAATCTAGTGTTTGCTTTCTCTCTTTATTGTTCTATTCAGTTCATTGCGTTACATACATTTTTATCCTTAAATTTTTAAATAACCCAATTCACCCCCGCTTTTGGGTGTTGCCAACTGGGCTAACAAGTGGTATCAGAGCTTAACTCAAATAAATAGGATTTACAACCTTGAAGAGTAGGTTAAAATGGCATCTAACAGTAACCAAACACAAATAGTTGAGGGACAATCCACAAACAGGCCACCATTCTTCAATTTGACCTATTGTGCATATTGGAAAAAGAGGATGCAAATCTTCTTAACAACTTTAGACTTTGAGATCCTCAACATAATAGAAGATAAGTATTTTTCACCCATAACAGAGGATGTAATAACTAGGGAGAGAAAAATAAAGCCAGAAAGGGAATAGACTCTTGATGAAAGAAATCGCTTTACTCTTAATGGTAAAGCTATGAATATTCTCTATTATGCTCTAGATAGAGCTGAAATTAATATAATTTCAGAATGTGAAATTGCTAAGTCCATTTAGGACATCCTAGAGGTCACACATGAGGGAACAAGTAGAGTTAAAGACTCAAAAATCAACATGTTAGTTTACGATTATGAGTTATTTAAAATGAAACCTCATGAAAGCATAAAGGATATGTTTACTCATTTTACTGATATTACTAATAAGCTTAAAGCTCTTGGTAGATCTTACTCCAATACAGATATTGTCACCAAAATTCTAAGGAGTCTACCTAGAAGTTGGGAAGCTAAGGTGACAGCGATTAAAAAAGCAAATGACTTAAGAAAATTACCTCTTTAGGAGCTTCTTGGATTACTAATGACATACGAGCTAGAAGGAAGACGAAATGATGACGAAGATAGAGAAAAAGGAAGAAAAAATGTTACCTTAAAAATTACCAAAAAGAAAAAGGAAGATGTTGAAAGTGAAGAAGAATTCGATGATGATGAATTTCTTCTTATAGCCAAAAATTTAAAAAATACTTCAATAAAGAATAGCACAAGGGAAGAAACTGGAAAAGAAGAGATCATTTGAGAAAAGGAAAATTCAAAAGGAACAATGAAAAAGAGAAAGAGAAGGAAAAAGAAAGAGATATCATATATTATGAGTGCAAGAAACCAAGGCATACAAGACCCGATTGTCTTTTAAGGAAAGATAAAAAGGATAAAAAAAGAAGAAGGCGATGAAAGTGACATAGGGTGACTCATTAAGCAAAGAAAGTACCTATCATAAAAAAATGAGCGAGCAAACTTCTGTCTCATGGAAAAACAAGAAAACGAGGTAACTTCCCTAGTTCAAAATTCTTCATATTATTAAATAGGCTCAAGTAGTGATAATGATGATCTATTAGGAGATGATTTGGGTACATTGTATGAAGAACTTAGAGATGATTTTTAGGAATTATATGTTAAACATAAAGAAGTTAAGAAAAAGAATTCCTTAAATGCTAAAAAAAAATGATTCATTAAAATTAAGAGTTAGAGAATTTGAACTTAAAAATAAATCTAGCATGTCTAAGGAATTAGATACATTGAAAGATGAAAATAAAATCTTGAAGGATGAAGTAGTTTACCTTAAAGGGATGCTAGCAAAATTTACATAAGGGAAAGAGTCTTTAGATAAGCTTTTAGGTAGTTAAAGATTAGTATTTGATAAAACCGGACCTGGTTATAAACAAGAAAATAAATAAAAAGCTTATACAAGTTATTTTGTAAAATCCTTTCAACAAATAGCTTCATTCATCGTATGTCATTATTGTAATAAGAAAGGACATTACATTAACAAATGTCGATACAAGAAAAATGCATATAATGAATCTAAGATGATGTGGGTACCTAAGGGTACAAAACTTAAAGAAATTATGCATGCTAAAATGGCCAAGACTTTCAAGGGTAGAACTAATGTTTATTGATCCAAAGTTACTTGGGTACCAAAATAAACTTTTTTATTGTGTTGGTACCTCATATAAAGAGCAACAAGTACAAGAAGAAGTGGTTTCTGGATAGCGATTGCTCAAGACACATGACGGGAAACAAAGGATTTTTTCTCCATCTAAAGAAAGAGGAACGAAAATATGTAATTTTTGGAGAAAATAGCTGAGGCAAGGTGAAATGTACTGGAACTATAAGTATCAATTTAATTCTAATTAAAGATGTCTTGTATGTTGAAGGTCTGAAATATAATTTGCTTAGTATTAGTCAATTGTGTGTTTATGGATATAAATTTGTTTCTTTTAAAAATGGTTGTGAAGTGTTAGATGAGTATGCAAATAAGTTATTCTATGCTACTATAAACAATGATGTGTACATCATAGAACTAGAATACTTGGATGAAGTGAATGATATTTGCTTGTAAGTTTTATGTGATGATTCTTGGAAGTGACATAGAAGATTAGAATATTGTAGTATTGATCTTTTGCGAAAACTAGCTAAAGAAGGATTATTGGAAGACCTCCAAAATCTAAACTTCACAAAAGACAAAATATGTGGTCCTTGCCAACTAAGAAAACAAGTAAAAACATCTTTTAAATCCAAAAACTTAGTTTCCACAATAAGACCATTAGAACTTTTACACATGGACTCTTTGGACCAAATAGAATTCCTACCTTAGGAGGAAAACTCTATGCATATGTAATTGTTGATGATTACTCTAGATTTACTTGGCTAGTCTTCTTAGATAGCAAAAGTAATACATTTGAAACATTTGAAAAATACTCAAAAAGGATTCAAAATGAAATTGTGTACAAAATTGTGAAAATTAGGAGTGATCAGGGTTGGTAATTTGTGAACAAAGATTTTAAAAATCTTTGTGATGAGAATGGTTATTTTCATCAATTTTTCTGCACCTAGAACCTCACAACAAAATGGAGTTGCTAAAAGAAAAAATAGAACCTTACAAGAAATAGGTAGAACAATACTAAGTGAATATAATATTCCAAAAACATGAAAATATGCATCTAACCATCCAAAAGAGTTAATAATAAGAGATCCCTCATAAGGGGTCAAGATTAGAAGAAGAACAAGAGAGATGGATGAAAATCTAGAAAAAGTTCAAAACTTTGCCTTTGTCTCTTTAATTGAACAAAAACAAATTGAAGAAGCTCTAGATGATGAAAATTAGTTAATGGCCATGCAAGAGGAATTAAATCAATTCCAAAAAAATAAACTATAGACATTATTACTTAGACCTAGTGATTATCCAACTATATGTACAAAATGGGTGTTTAGGAACAAACTTGATGAGAATGAGAATATCACTAGAAATACGGCTAGATTAGTAGCACAAGGGTATATTCAAGAAGAAAAAATAGATTATGATGAGATTTATACACCCGTAGTTAGGTTAGAAGCTATTAGAGTGTTTTTAGCCTTTGTATATTACAAGAATTTCAAACTCTATCAAATGGATGTCAAAAGTGATTATTTAAATTGCTTTGTAAATGAAGAAGTTTATGTAGAATAATTTCTCAGTTTTGAAAACTATAAATTTTCAAATCATATTTACAAACTACTAAGGCACTTTATGGTCTAAAAAACACCTAAAGCTTGGTACGAAATATTTAGTGAATTTTTATTAAACCATAAGTTTGTGAGGGGGCGCGTTGACATTATGTTCATAATAGATACATCTACTTTATTGTGAGAGTTTAAACCAGAATTAATATTCTGAATTGTATTGGGTTCATCTTTACTTGAATCAAACAAAGATAGAAGTGGGTTTCTCTTCACTTGGGAAAAAATAAGTATAAGGTTACCCTTTACTTCAGAAGGAGTTGTATTAGGTTTCACTTGACTCATATAAACAAGGAATTAGTAGGACCTCGGTCATGATCCAAAGCTGAGAGAGTAAACGTAGGCGGATATTGTTGAACCACTATAAATTTAGTGTTTGCTTTCTCTCTCTACTGTTTTATTCTGTTCGTTGCATATATACATTTTTATTCTTAAATTTTTAAATAACCCAATTTATCCCTTTTCTTGGATGTTACCAACTGGGCCAACATTATGTTTATAATTGCACTCGTCCAAAGGGATTTTTGCTAAAAATTACATTGCTGAGAAGTCACTTGAATTTTGTGCACAATATCTTCCAAATCATTATGCAATTGGGCTGCCACCTAATTTGAAAATTGATTTCCCAATTGAAAAACCATTAAGTGCTAGAGAAACAATGCTAGTTTATCTTCAAGCATTACAACAAGCCCATATTTTCATTTTAGAGGCCACATTGTTAGTTCATCTTTATATTTAGTAAGTGTTTCCTTATCTTAAGTGTTATTTTTACCAATGTAATTCACAACCTAAAAGAAACTACTGCAATATTATAATTATTAACTTAAAGAACACAGGTAACATTTGAAGGTACTAAACCGATGCCATGCAAGAAGTCTTTTATGGTTACAAAAAGAGCACATTCTTACCTTCAGCGGGTGGTTGGAACATAGGGTAAGTGATGACATACATGATTTCCAATATCATATATATTAAGCCAAAAAAATAAAATTAACTTGTGCATGTTTTAATTAATCTGATTTGTAACATCAAATGCTAAAATTTAGGTTGCTCATGATGTTGAAAATGATCTATCTATTGATGAAATAGTGAGATGCTTGGCTAAATAACCTTGGTCATTGGTGAAAAAGTATGAAGCCTATCTTATAAATTACTACAAATTTGCAATAAGAGCTTGAGACTCAAATCATGTAAGTCAAAACAATGGCGTTACATTGGTAGCAAAGCCATGTAAGTTTCAAGTAGAAAACAAAAATCCTTATTCGGGTGTCATGGTGTTTTATGAGGTCATTGATGAGATATGACAAATTAACTATCTCAAGTTTAATATTATTGTTTATAAGTGTGATTGGGTTGATAGTATAGGGGGTGTTAAAGTAGATGACTTAGGATTCACCATTGTTGACATTAATCGAATTGAGCATAAAACTGATAGTTTTATATTGGCATCACATGCTAGGCAAGGTTTTTTTTTTTTTGGGAATACTGATGAGTGTGATGATATAGTATTGCATGATCCTTTGTCTAGTAAACTACTTGAATGTTAGTTTGTCATGGATGATGATAATGGGATATACGAAAGGCCGGATTGTGAAGGTATTTAGTTACACAAGGATTTTGATTAACACTTATGGTAAGTGTCTATATTGCTGTTTTGCTTTATATATTCACTTCATAGATTAATTTAATTTGTTGTTTTTTTTCTTTACATGATTGTTTTAGGTAAGCTAGTTTAATTTGATCTATGTTTGCTTGACATAAATGTTTTAAGCAAGTTTAATTTGTCGTGCCTTTAGTTTACATCTATTAATCTTATTTGTCTATCCATTGCATGTAGTTGATTTATTTGAGTATGGATAAAAATGAAGATATTAATCTTAATAAACTTGACGAAAGGGTAAGAAGAAGAAAACTTATGATAAAATGGGGATTGCTAAAGCTAACAGAGGATAAGAAGATTAAGGTTAAATACAATAAATATGGTGTTCATGTTGGACATGGAGCAAATGTTTTAAGAATTTATATAGGTGTTTTAGTGAGGAATTATGTTCCCATCATATATGACAATTGGAAAAAAGTTTGAATTGCATTGAAAGAATCATTGTGGCAACACATTCATGTTGGCAGTAACTATTTGAAAGTTGCATTATTATTATTTTTTTTCGTTCCTTTATATTATGAAATTATGTTCTTTTTATTGCAGCGAAAATTTCATGTTCAAATGAAGAGCAAAACTCAAATAATTCATTCAATGAGAGTTTCATTACAAAGCTTTAGGCATACATTGACTCACAATTTTATCATTCCTTACATGGATGATCTCATTTAGTTAAAGCTACGTCCTATTGAATATCCAAACATTTCGAAGCCACATTGGTAAACATTTGTCAAGAGGGTGTTGTCTAAGGATTTTGAGGTATCTTAAACATCTCATTATTATTATTTTTATGATATTAAGTTTCAGTAAAATAACTTAACAACTCTTCTTTTGTAGAGAATAAGTAAGAATGCAAAAGAGAAGTATGCGATGAATAAATACAACCATAATTTAGGTAGTACAAGTTACGTAGCACAAATTTGAAAAAACGGTAAGTTTCTATTAATTTTAAAAGTTTAATTTATTGTTCAACATAAACTAACTACTTATTAAATTGACCACTCTTTAAAAAAAAAAGAACTTGGAGTTTCGGAGAGTGAGATTAATCGTGGCCAAGCATGGCAAAAAGCTATAGAAAATAAGAGTGATGGGTACAACCATGACGTGATGCCGATGATTGATGAACTTGTAAGTAAACATTCAAGGTTAATATATTGTTACATAATTATTCACAGCTAGGTAGAACAAGGCTTTTTTCAACTTTCCGAAATGAATGATAGTTCTTTTGCAGCCCTTGAAATAAACCCTAATGGTAGTATATAGCAAAGGGTTGGCCAATTCATCACTTCTATATTGTACTTTCGCATTCCATAGTATATTGACATTGCAAGGGAAAGAGATATTTATGAGAAGTTTGCAATGATGACAACTCATATTGTTATACTAAATGCGCGATTGGATACTAAAACAATTATCAAGCTTGGAAACTTAAGTTGTCCAGTCTAATATGGTGGTATCTTGAGGTTGACCTGTAAACCCATGACATTCTAGGAAAATGAAAAGTTAGTTAATTTGTGATATTCAACTTTAATATTTGCTCTTAGTTGCCTTTCTTTAACTTTTTATTTTTATTTTAAAAAATAGAATACAATTAGTGTACAAGGTGGCAACGATAACCCTCGGGAAGAACAACTCAGTTCAGAATCAGTACAATGAAACCTTAAAGAAGACTATTCCAGTGGCCAATTCTAGAATATGTCACAAACTTACTTCAATGGCCGCTCCTAAAAATCTCTCAGATTCAGTCCAAACTCTATAGAGGTTACCAAACCACCAGTGAAAAAAGAAAAAGTAGTTTAATTTGTGTGTGAATCGAATCTTTCTGATGAAAGGCCATAACCAAAGAAGGAAGATGTGATCAATCCCACTACAAGAAGGCTTGTGTTTAGAAGAAATACAGGCAATGTTGCACAAGCTCGGAAGAGAAACATTTTTGATTTGGCTGTGTTTGAAGTGTTGATGCAAAATTGTATGCACTGAAGCATCACAATCGAGCATGAAGAAGCCACATTTGGTCACATACATTATACTTCTTTGTCAAAGTCAGACTGTGATTTGATTGTCAATATGCAAGTTATTTCTAACATGTGCATGGGGATATAGATCAAGTGAGCTAATTTTAGTATGCTTAGTGCTACAACTTTAAGGTTATACACCCAAATATAGGTTGTCTCAAGTAATAAAAGTTTGGGAGTCTGAGTGTTGATCTACAATGAATTAGTTATTACTGTAAGTCCAATTATCCAAGTGTTAAGAGAATTGTGTTGATGAGTTGGTTCTTATAATAAAATTTCAATATTATTAAATAGTAGGGCATTGAGATCCACTTTGAAGAAATTTGTAGAAATCATTTTTGATCTTATGTGATAACTCAATTAAGAATCAACTAAAGAGTGATCTTAACTGAAAGATGAAACATTTAAACATATTAAAATATCTCTTTAAGAAAAAGGTAAGAAAACAAAATATTAACCTTTAAATTGGTCTGTGAAAAACTATAACTTACCTTACTTTTGAGATGTAGAAAATAACTAGCATTCAATGTAACATTTGTTAACAATGAATCAAGCTCTCTAACAAATCAAAGCACTTGCTCTTGAGATATAAAAAATAACAAGCATTCAATGTACTATTTGTTAATAATGAATCAAGCTCTTTAACAAATTAAAATACTTTTGAGAAATATAATTCACTCAATGAAAACTACAAATTCAACAGAGCTTCACCCTAGCCTTACTTACAAATTTAGAAATACATTGTAAGAAAAAGAGATGAGATAAAGAAATGAAGAAGTTAAGGGATACGAACTCCCCCTTTGATGTTTAATACAAACACCTATTTATAGGAAAATACAAATTATAAATTTCAAAGAAGTTGGCTAAGGTTATGTAAGTGTTGAAAGACTTTCTTTCACACGCATTTTTAATTTGTTGGCCAATTCGTTAGTGATATATTTAGAACAAAGCTCTGACTAAAACATAAAAGTTGTAGATATTTGTCTTAGCTTTTTGTAACATCTTCATTCACCATATTTGGATTTGTATTTTGGGAGATAAGGCCCAAATACTAAGGCATGTAAAGTTGGACCCTGACTGCATTTCTGTTCTGTTAAAGCCTATTTTTGACCACTTAAACAATTGAACTGGCCTAATCTTTGGCTTACAATATAATGAAAGGATAAGTCCATGAATTAATGACCTAAAAATTGCATCAATTGAATCTCTAGATTGAGAGATATACCTTTTATACGAAGCTTATGCAAAATTAATCATTTTTCACAAATTAGGCAAACTCTTATTTTGAATCTTTAGCTGCTTATTTTAGGTGAGTTAATAACACTTTTAAGTGTAAAATAAAAATATAAATTCTCAATAAATATACACTTTTCAGTATTCATCACTTAGGGTTATTGGAACAAACTTTTACTTAAATTTGATCATTTGTGGAATTATTTAATATCAATTTATGGTTGTCAACACAGTGTGAGGACTTACAGTGATCTAGCCAGTTACAAGTATGAGAATCTTGGGATGACACTATTGGAATAAATTACTTTATTGCCATATAATCCAGGGTATGATCTTTCATTATTATGTTAATTGCTAAAAATCTTTGCATTTTGTTACTGTTGTTAGCTAATTAATGACATATTCTTTGTTTGTGTTGGCTATTAGTGGTTATTAGGTGTTAGTTGCTGGTGATTTGCTTACACCCATAACATATTATCTTGACTCTTTAAGTGATAGACCTTCCGAAGATTTATAAGACATTATTGCTTAGTGAAGTTTATAAACCTTAATATTTTCTTATCATGACACTATGTATTATTGCCTTTGTTTATATCATTTTATGACTAAAACTTTTTCATTATTTTAGGTGGTTTAAAATTTATTCTTCTCAAACTACATAAAAAAAGGTCTATTTATAATGGATTGCAGCTAGGGTATCATACACCAAACTTGTACATGTTATGTGTAGTTTTCATATTAATCACTTGACAAACAACTACATATATTTTAGTGTCCCTTACAAACTAGCAACGTGGAATGTGGCTACGTTGTTATAAAGTTCATGCAAAATATTCTAATGGATGTTAATATCCTAAAGAATAATGTAAGTTCATGATCAATGATTATTAGGTTTGAGAATTATTCATGTTTCATATTTGCAAAAGTGTAATGATACATTTTTGTGTGTTTCAAGTTCAAAGAATTAGAAGAATATACTAAGGATGACATAGTCAAGGTTTGTGATGAGTGTGTTATGTACACTATAACCATAATCACCACCCACAACATAAGAGTAAGTTTATTGGTTAGGATGAATAAATTGGTCATGTATATATATGATTTAATCATTGATATATAATACTGTGCTTTTGAGTAAAAATGAGTATTACTTGGGATCATTTGGCCTTGCTTTTGGAAGTTGATGACTATCTCATGTTTATGGTATGTTTGATGGATCGGTATTGTTTATGACTATTGGAATCTAAGTATTGATGGATTTGGTGGATAAATTTGTAGTGATAGATGAATTATGTATTGATGGATGGATATGGGATGTTTTGTTTTTGTTTTTGTTTTTGTTTTTGTTTTTTTTTTTTTTTTTTTTTTTTTTTTTTTTTTTTTGTTTTTTTTTTATAGATGGATGAATGACTAAAATAGTTAATTTATTTATAAAATTCAACTTTTTATTAAGATTTAATGTTTTTACTACTTGCTATTGTTGGGGATACAGTTTGAGGCATGATTAAAACCCAATAGGCTATGGGTCCCTAAGTAAGTAATACTGAACCCATGTTGAAATCTTATAAAAGATTGAAGAATCCGAGCTTGTCTTAAGCTCAGGGAATGCTAACGAGAGAGTAACAAATACCTCAGGAATAGTAAGAGCCGAAACCTCCTAAGATCACAATAAAGGCTTTGGATTAGAACTTTATTCTGAGACCCCTTCATAAAGGTCTTAGGCGTAGTTAATAAAAGTCTCAGACATGTAACATCTTGTCTCATCTTAGGCAAATAAAGAAGTCTCAAGTTGTGACTTCCGAGATCTCTCAACAGTTACATATCTAGTGAAGATTCAATTATTTCCCAAATTCTTCCGGATCATTCCATAATAAGAATTCTTAACCTAGTAGAAGTGTAACACCCCATTCTTATACTTATTCAATCAATCAATATTCCATAATGCTACATCATTTCATACAAAGAATATTACTATTACATGATTCTTAAATGTCTACAATTTCTAAATTCTTTACAGGTATAAAGAGTTATCTATATAACTAGTTCTCAAACTTATACTTACTCTATTAATTACACATACACCAAAATTTTTATCTATACTTAACTAACCTTAAATGTGTCCATCGTCACTTTTACACACTATTATCTGAAAAATAAAATTTTTACAATAAAAGGTGAAACATAATCTCAATAAATAAATCATGCAAGTTTTTCTAATGTCGATGTGATATAGAACATATTTCTTTTCTTTTCAAAGCAATAATATTTGCACAATCGGATCAATGAATTGTTAAATTATCAATTAACACAAGAATTCATTCATATTTCAAACATTTTCAGAATGGATCAGTCAGTTAATGTCACCTGCATTCACAGTGACCCAGATTTAGAATGTGATCACGTATTCCGCTTAAAGCGAACAATCTTTACATTTCAAACATAACAGAAATGTGCGTAGCACGTTAAATAGAATTATGAATAACTCATAAGTCCCGCATTTGACACGAGACCCAGCCAAATCAGAATAAACATTAACTAACGACTAGAGTCATAAAATCATTTTCATTTATAAATATTCACACATCGATATCATTTTCAACAATCATTTCATGAATTTGATATCAGTATATAAAACATTCAAAATTATCAATTTTTATATTATTTTCAAACACATGCTCAGATATCATATTATTTCAAAAGTAGTAAAATGTATGCAAGATTTACTTACTATAAAGGGAGGGTAACCACTCCCACTAACAACTCTCGTGCCTGCTCAGTCCTTCTCGTAGATCGTCATAACCTAATATCACACATGCGTAACTTATGAATTCTACTATTTAAATAATCAATATAATTGCATTAAATGCAACTTGTGTGGAAAATATGACTAAATTCCTTACTTTAATGCATTTAACTAAGTTTAACTAACTAATGTCATTCTCCATATTTTCAATAATTAATTCTCATGGCTAATTTATTATAAATCTCATTTTCGACTATTTCAAATTTACACATTTTCATCTAAACAAAAAAAAAAATACAGCTTTAATCTAAATACTATAGCAAAAATAATGTTCACGGCGAATTTACTGTACAAGAGACTATTCATACACGAGTACTGTAGCTAAATACTGTTTATATCGGATTTACTGTACAAACAGTTACTGTACAGATCAAAGTTATTGTAGCACATTCAAAAACACTGAAGCACCTTCAAATATACTATTCATTTGAGAGCAAAACATCCTAATTTCTTCAGATCAACACTTAAATTAATGCCAAATCAACTCAATATTATATTTCCTACTCTAATTCAATACAATTTAACTTTTTCTATGTAAAATTAAGTAAAATTTTCTCAGACAAATAGTGATCTTCAATTTCAATTCATGCTTAAAAAATCAAAATTTAAGTTTTTAACATATTATAAAGCTTACTGGTAACTAGAATTTGAAAGAAAATCGCTCGAATTCGAAATAAATTGTCTAAAGTTTAAGAGAGAATGAGAGAGTAAGGTTCTGTTTTTGTGAAAAAAAAAAAGGGATGAATGGCTACTAAAATGGGGAAGAAGATGACCAAAATTGTTTTATTTTGATGTGTAAAATATCAATTAGCCACCTATTCTTTTTAAAATTATAAAAATAATTTAAAACTTTAAAAAACTTTTATTTTAGTCCCAACAAAATTAATTCATCCTTAATCCCAAAAAATCTAATTATAACCCAATTTTAGAAATTTAGATTTGGACCTAAATAAATAATACCATTCTAAGTCTAAAATTCAATCATTTACCAAAAAATTTTAAGCTATATGAAATTTTAATTAATCAAATAATATTAAATTATTCGATTAAATTTTCTAAATACTATAGATGCTACAGTTATAAATTTTTAAAATTACAAGCGTTACAATTCTCCCCTCCTTATAAATATTTCGTCCTCGAAATTTGATAAGTGTCTTATTCATCACGTATAATTCAACTAGTATCCATTGTATTTACCTATAATAACCATCTTATGAAACCACCACCATGCAAGTAATTAAACTGGTGCACTTGATTAAACTCATTGCAATTACCACTACTATTCGAAATGTATGGTAACTTAGTCAAATTAATATATAATTAATGAACCTATTCTTCTAATATACATTCATTGATGGTAGTAGTAAATATCATTCTTAATAATTCATCTTCAACCGAGCAACTCCAATAACCAATTCCTATAAAATCATATAATCTTTAAATCATAGATCTGATTGGCTTATAGTTTAATCGTTATATTTAAACTTAAAGTCTACATGATGCTTAAACTTTATTAGTATCATCCTTTATTCTACGATACAACAGAACTTATGAATAACTTAAACAAAATTCTATGTATTACAATTGACTAAGGTCAATATAACATACAACATGTACGTTGTATATATATGTCTAAGATCTAATTCTAAGATATCAGAGACATTGTTTTTGTAATATAATCCAACTTTATTCCAATCGCCCTGATCCTTTAATATTCAACCATTATCGTATTACAATGTCAAAACATATTTACTAACATATTGAGTAATATATATTACCTACGCGAAGAATTCCAATAGTTATAAACCATTAAATACGGTTAAGGTTCAATTCTTACATTAAAAATTATTATGCATCATTACCTTTGCCAATCTCTACTTATAGAATGCATAATATCACACTTAAACTTTCATAATATGTAAGTAAGATTTCTTATATATACAAATATTACTTCCCAAATGGTACACTATAATATGGTACTTTTGATATTCTTAATATAAATTTATAACCATCTCATTCATATCAATTAAGAATTGTATATTTTTAATTCGATTATAGCCTATAATATTTACTGTAACAAAATTATTGTTTAACTTAGAAACATTCAATAATAACTTTTCTCAATTAAATTATTAAACTAAATCACCAAAACTATTTGTTGATACTTTTGTTCTCAATCTACTCCTTGTTCTAAAATAACACATGTATAAAATATTAAACCTTAAAAATTAAATAACTAAATAACATACTTCTTATAATACTTCAGAATTCCGCCATGTGAATCTTAAAATCAGTTACAAACTAATGTATCTATGTACTATATATGAAATCAAACAAAATAGTATCGATCTTAACTATCTCCTTACTTGCTCTGAATCTTCTCAAATTTAAGTTACGGACATGTATATTCGATCATATTTTAGTCATCAAACAAAATCGAATTTTAACTCCTTTAGCGAATACAATGCTAACTTATATATCTTTTCAATCTTGTTAAAATAACTTTATTAATATAAAAGATTCAATAAAATAAATTTTGAGTTATGCTTAGTAATCAAAATTTTCTTCTATTTATCTCGAATAACTATTTTATAAATCATCTTATCCATATAATCAATATTCCTTTAGTTACAAACTCCATTAATCATATCAAGTCAACTATTATAAATCTTTGCATATAAAATTCAATATTATTACACATATTAAAATATTCTGATTAATAAACATTTGACACAAATAAATTCTCAATTGAAATTTCGTAAATAACTCATCAGTTAATCTTTATTCATAAATTGTCTTTGTTATCCCTTATTATTATTATTATTATTATTATTATTATTATTATTATTTTCAACTATGAACTTTGTCTCCCAAATATTTGGAGATAAACGTATTTTATACTTATGGAATTTCTTAATTGTACTCCTTAATCATTGAAAATTTATTAAATAAAATAGATGAATATAAATTTTTAACTTGGAAAACTATGTATCCCTCTTCATGTATAACATGTTAGTAATTGTTTCAAAGCTTGGTAAATCTAATTCAATTTAGAACATCAATTTTACACCTTAAAGAAAATTGTCATATTTCTTAAACACCCTTGGCCTTCATCCAAAAATAAAATTTTATAACTTCTATAATCTTAAATTTATTTTTCTTAATACTTCTTCAATCTCCTCATAAATCTTCTCATATAAGAACATAAAATGAAATTTTACATCAACCTCGTATATTTACAAATTAAATTCCATTCTAAATCAATGAATTATGATTCTCGATAATCAATTCTTATAAATCTCGTAAAACAAAATTATTATTTCTTATCCTTTCTTATAAGAATAAATGAAATTTGGATTTTATTCTTAATCATAAACTAAACTCATAAATAGTTTCAAATCAAAAGTCACTTATAATATAGCTTAAGATAATTCATTTCACTAAGATCATAAATTTCATTTCTAATACTAACGTAGACTTAAAGTAATAATTTTAAATCTTTTTTTTAAACATTTATAAATTATAAATAATCACAAAAATGTTAGAGAAATGAGAACTACATTTCATGACCCAAGTGGAAGCATCAATATCTTATCTAGTCCTTTTATACATTTTACTTAGATTCGTTCACTTATTTCATTTCCATTTAGGTCTCTTACTAGTTGAAGAAATTCTTTTATTCTAAGATCTCACTTCTCAGTTAAGACATACATCAATATTCTTAAATTTTTTTTTATTATGTTCTCCCAAAAAGAACAAATCAAATAACAATTTCTTATAGTACTACTATTCTGAGCAATATCCTCAGTCAACTTTTTCTGTGATCCCATCATTCTTACCATCCCGTTTACGATAGGATGTTTATCTTTAATTGAGGCTTGATTCACTCTCTGATAATTACATAAGTTAAGAACCCTACACACCCCTTTTTCCTAGTAACTTCGTGGCCTTAATCATATTGAGCAACCATTAACCTATCACAAATCGTCTCCCATCGAAACTAAATCTGATTGGCTCAGAATGCTAACCACTATTACCTTAGTAAAACAAATCACTACCGCATGATAGATGGCCAACCAATCCGTTCCCAAGATAATATCAAAATCATGCATTTTCAATGGCGATAAATCAGCTATAATATTCTTATCTTCAAAACTAATATCTCAATCTTTGTAAACATAATTTATAACTATATTTTACCCATAGAAGTTGCAATACACATAACATATTTAATCAGAAAATTAAACAAAAGTACAAGTCACAAATGAATATGTAGCCCCAGAATTAATTATTTTAACCTTTTGGTTAAAAGAATTGCAATACTTGTTGCCACTTCATTGAACGCCTATGTATCTTGCTTGGTTAGAGTATAAACTCATCCTTGTACCTTTTGACTTTCCCCGATGCTATCTTTACTACTCATTCTTTAAGTTGGACATTCCTTAATCGTATGCCCTTACTTCTTACACTTGAAGTAAGAAAAGTACCATATCAAACAGTCTCAATATATTTACAAGAAAAACATCATAACGTTCTCTATGTAACTTTCCAATAAAAATGTACTAACAAACAATTTTTTGCACTTTATACTTAAAACAAATCAAACATTATCTTGTCACACCTTGTTATCTTTATAGTAGAGTATCAATGGCATAAATTGCAAGTGTGCATTTCTAACTCTTGAAATTAAAAACTTACCTTAACTTACCAATATTCTTCTATCATACTCAGCTTTCTATATCTATTAAAAATTTTCCATCGAACTTATACCACTAATCATAATTTGTGGCACATATATTTTTAAACGTACCCGAATTTCTCTAATTAACAACTTAATTATCTCGATATCTCAGTCACTATATTACGTTATGAAATACTATTTTTTCCAAACAGAGCCACTTTGCAATTCATATGATTAATATCACAATATGACTTCATACTCAATGCTTCCTCAGTTAAAAGAAACTGTAACTAAACACAAAAAAGATACCTTTTAAGAAAAATTACATACTATAATTAATTATAACAAACCACAAAAAATCCTAAAAATATCATTTCAGCTCTAAAACTAGGTCTTGATTTATTCAATAACCTAAATGAAATGAAATTTCTCTTAAGTTCTGCTACCTATCTAACATTGTTTTATGTCTTCACTAACTAAATTATTATTACCTCTCAATTTTTTTTTAATCAGCAATATAACCAACATTAAGTCTAACCTCACATCTAATATTATTTCATCATCTCTAGGTCTATAGTAAGACGACATTATATCTTAGAAAAATAATTATAGAACAAAATACTTAACACTCTTAATTTCTTTCACATAAACTCGGCTTACCCATAATCGAAACTAGTCCGATTTTGTCAAGATTCAAACTTAATCAAATCAACACATTATCTCAATTAAACAATAAGGATTCAGACTAGTCTACTACATAAACAATATTAAATAATTTCATATCTCATTATTATACTATATGGAATAAGACACCATGCTTATTCGTTTAATTATCATGAAATTGAAAATAACATTTTCAACAAACTTATTGCCTAATGAAATTATAAGTATACTTTATGGAATGTCCATTTTAACTTTGCAACAGCCATTCAGTCCTTCAAAATATACGCTACTTCATAAAATTTTCTAACTTTATCAAAACATTAATACCAATTTAAATGAAATAGCAATCAAATTACACTTGTACACATTAAAACTATATCTTTATTACTTTAATAATTTTGGGTTCTAAATTCTAAAGTTTTAACTCTATTATTTATTTTATTTTTTATCCATTTTGCTATTTTTAATTTTAACAGTTTTTATTCAAAGAATTCACTCATCCGATTCGGTTAAGGATCCAATCTTCTCGATCCTTCATTGTTATTATTATTATTATTTTTCTCACTTAAACTAGTCTTCCCGAAAAAGATTTCCCTTAATATCTTTACCCAACACCTTTCCGTGTTATAGGTGTTGTAATACCTCCTCTTCTAATACAAATGTCTCACCAATAATTTATTACAATTCACACCCCCTTTTTATACACCTGTATTCCTAGGAGGGCTTTCTTTTAAACTTCTTTGGTTGCCTATGGACCCAAATCTATATAGAAATAACAAAGAATAATTCTTTGTAGTTTCGCTCTCTTCCTAGTAATGTACAAATTTAACAAGTCTTTCTCGAGGGCTCCACCAATCGTACTATTTTCACTTTTATTTATAGTAGTCCATCGATCATACTTTGTCCTTACCATATCTACAAAATGAAACTAAATAAAATAAATTTCATGAAATTATCACAAATAAACCAAAGTTAAAGCTGCATTAACTAAAATTTTTGCTAAGTTTTTTTTTTTTTTTTTTAACTAACCCAAGGTCTATAGGATCCTACCTTGAACTCTGATTTGGAATGTATTGACACTTTAAAGCCCTGGTATCGATCCGTTTATTAAAATTTATTTTGAAAATTTCATTGACACTAAGTATCGATACATTTGCCTTTATGTATCGATCCCTTCTCTTTAAGATATTGATATGGGCGAGTTCGTAAATAATTTTAAACTCTTTGACTGACAAAGTATCGATCTTTTCTTCACATGCATCGATACTGTATTCACACGTATAAATACGTTCTTCTTTGTCCCTCATTGCCATAATTATATTCTCTAAATTTCAAACCTTAGTTTCCTTATTAATCCGAATGTCTATATACTTAAATTTTTCAGTCACTCTTAATATCTACAAACCTCATATCATTATCTGATCACTTAGAGTCTACAGAACCTCAAACCTTAGCTCTAATACCACTCTTGTAACACCCCATTCTCATACTTATTCAATCAATCAATATTGCATAATCCTACATCATTTCATACAAAGAATATTACTATTACATGATTCTTAAATGTCTACAATTTTTATACTTACAAAGAGTTATCTATATAACTAGTTCTTAAACTTATATTTTATTAATTAAACATATACCAAAATTTTCATCTATACTTAACTAACCTTGCACTCACGTCCTTTGTCACTTCTATATACAATTTTCTAAAAAATAAAATTTTTACAATAAAGATTGAGACATAATCTCAGTAAGTAAATCATGCAAGTTTTTCTAATGTCGATGTGATACAGAACATATTTATTTCTTTTCAAAACAATAATATTTGCACAAACGGATCAATGAATTGTTAAACTATCAATTAACATAATAATTCATTCATATTTCAAATATTTTCAGAATGACTTAGTCAGTTAGTGTCACCTGCATTCATTGTGACCCGGATCCAGAACATGATCATGTATTCTGCTTAAAGCGGACAATCTTTATATTTAAAACATAACAAAAACGTGCGTAGCACGTTAAACAGAATTCTGAATAACTCACAAGTCCCACATTTGACACGAGACCCAGCCAAATTAGAATAAACATGAATTAATGACTAGAGCCATAAAATCATTTTCATTCATAAATATTCACACATGGACATCATTTTCAACAATCATTTCATGAATTTGATATTAGCATATAAAATATTTAAAGTTTTTAAATTTTATATTATTTTCAAACACATGCTCAGATATCATATTATTTCAAAAATAGTAAAATGTATGCACTATTTACTTATTACAAAGGAAGGGTAACCACTCCCACTAACAACCCTCGCACCTACTCTGTCCTTCTCGTAGATCATCATAACCTAATATCACACATGCATAACTTATGAATTCTATTATTTAAATAATCAATATAATTGCACTAAATGCAACTTGTGTGGAAAATATGACTAAATTCCATACTTTAATGCATTCAACTAAGTTTAACTAATTAATGTCATTCTCCATATTTTCAATAATGAATTCTCATGGCTAATTTATTCTAAATCTCATTTTCGACTATCATAAATTTACACATTTTAGTCAAGTAAAAAAAATACGGCTTTAATCTAAATGCTGTAGCAAAAATACTGTTCAAGCCGAATTTACTGTAGCAAGAAATTGTTTATGGATGAGTACTGTACCTAAATATTGTTTATATCGGATTTACTGTACAAACAGTTATTGTATAGATCGAAGTTACTGTAGTACCTTCAAATTTACTGTTCATCCGAGAGCAAAACATCATAAATTCTTCCAATCAACACTTAAAATTAATACTAAATTAACTCTATAATACATTTCCTACTCTAATTCAATACAATCTAACATTTTATATGTAAAATTAAGTAAAATTTTCTCGAATAAATAGTGATCTTCAATTTCAATTTATGCTTAAAAAATTAAAATTTAAGTTTTTAACGCATTATAAAACTTACTGGTAACTAGAATTTGAAAGAAAATCGCTCGAATTTAAAGTAAATTGGCCGATATTTGAGAGAGAAGGAGAGAGCAAGGTTTTGTTTTTGTGAAAAAAAAAGGGACGAATGGCTACTAGAATGGGGAAGAAGATGGCTAAAATTGTTTTATTTTGGTGTGTAAAATATCAATTAACCCCTTATTTTTTTAAAATTATAAAAATAATTTAAAACTTTAAAAAAATTTCATTTTAGTCCCAAAAAATTAATTCAACTTTAATCCCAAAAAATCTAATTATAACATAATTTTATGAATTTAGATTTGGACCTAAATAAATAATACCATTCTAAGTCCAAAATTCAATTGTTTACATAAAAATTCTAAGTTATATGAAATTTTAATTAATCAAATAATATCAAATTATTCGATTAAATTTTCTAAATATCGTAGATTCTATAGTTACAAAATTTCAAAATTATGGGTGTTACAAGAAGTATTATGCAAGAAGGGCTTATTACATAATAAGAATTCTTAGCCTTATAGATGTATTCTGCAAGAAGAGCTCAAAATTTTACAAAATTTTGAAGACCGATGCTTATGAAATGGAAATTCCATGATTCTTGGAATCTAAATATGACTAAGATTATTATTACCAAATTTGATAGAATTTTACTAAATTTGAGAACTTATAACGACCTATAAAAGAAGGCAAAGGACAACCAAGTATATATGATGATTATTATTATGAAAAACCTTGGACTAGAGACAATAAAAATATCTTTCAAGATATCCTCTCTATTTTGCCTTCTCTTTTCTCTCTCATATTACAAAGTAAAACCCTAACTTAAGCATCAGAGGGTTTTCGTCGAACAGTTGGCTTTTACCTCCTTAGTTTCTATTTTTAGTGACGACTTAAATATTAGGTGACAATTATTTTATGTCATCAATTTAAAATATGTTTTGTGATGAATTCTAGAATGTCTTGTTTTTTATACCTCATTGGACATGATGTCATTAATATTAATGTATACTAGTAATGATGATTTTTTCATATATCTTATAACATAATTGGTGATGTGAATCGCCGTCACCAAAATATAAATATTAATGGCATTATATTTATTATTATAAATATTATACCAATGTATGACAATAATAAATAATGTCATAATTTATTAATTAATTTAATGACATTACTCATTCATCACTAATTATATCAAATTGATATATAATTATAGTTAACGATAGTTACCTATGTATAACATCATTGGTGACGTACACCATCATTATCAAAATATAAGTATTAATGGTATTATATTTCTCGTCATAAATAGTATGCCAATGTATGGTAATATTAATTAATGTTATAATATATTAATTAATTTAATGACATTAATCATCTGTCACTGATTAAATCGAATTAATGTATAATTATAAGGGACGATATTTAGTTGTCATCTATGTATAACATTATCGGTGACATACACCATCGTTATCAAAATATAAGTATTAACAGTATTATATTTATCGTCACAAATAGTATGCAAAATGTATGACAATATTAATTAATGTTATAATTTATTAATTAATTTAATAACATTAATCATCCGTCACAAATGAAATCAAAATGATGTATATTTATATGTGACGATATATAGTTGTCACATATATATAATATAATTGGTGACACTAAATAACGTCACTAAATTATAAAATAATATATATTTTAAGTTAAATATGTAATAATTTATTTTCCATCATTATTAGTATAATGCAACTACTAAATTATTCACTTTAATTTGCCATTATTTTTTAATTTTTTGTGATTATTGGATTGATAAAGTTATTAGTTAATACCTCTTATATATATATATATATATATATATTTCTTTTTTACCTTTTGATGATCCAATTTTTATAATTCTAATTTCTAGATGAAAATTCTTAATTGATTAAGAAAAAAAACAAAAGCATGTTAACCGGTTAACACTCTAGTTAACTCAATTATGCCTTTAAAATTCATAAAAAACAAAAGTATGTTAACCAGTTAACACTCTTGTTAACTAGTTAACGCAATTCTGCCTTCAAATTTCTAAATAACATAATCATATTAACCAATTAAGACTCTTGTTAATCGGTTAACACTATTCTGCCTTTAAAATTCTAAATAACAAAAGCATGTTAACCAATTAACACTCTTGTTAATTGGTTAATGCAAATCTGCCTTTAAAATTTTTAAAAAATAGACTCTTGCAAACTTATAAAGATAATTGCCTTAACTAGCTTAATTCTTTCTAACATTATTCCTTACAATTTATATCATATTAAGCATCACCACATTTCCCTTTTCACCATGCTTCATTTATACTCAAGTCCTCACATTTCTCATGCATGTTTCATAGTTAAAATAATGCCATTTACGTGATGAATACTCACTGCCCAAATATTACAAACAACCATATACATAACTCTCATTTCATCTCATTTCCACCACATTTTCACCTAAAGCATAACCATATATCTATAAGCCATTCACTGCAATATATATATATATATATATATTTCAAATTCATGCATTGACACAACTAAGACACTTTCATACATTAAAATCATATTTTGTCAACTCTTTTTACAATCCAACAAACCACACAACGCATAATTTCCATATGAATCCATAATAAACTCATCATCATTTACGTTAACAAAATTTTTAGAAATTTTGAAAGGCATTTACCTTGCTGGGAAAATCAGTTTTTCCCTTCTTTTGTGTCTTCTTCTTAGCTCTTTCATCATTCTCACATTTCCTCTTTGCAAAACCTTCATTCTTCATTCTCTCACTTGCTATGTTCTTCTTCTCCCCAGCTGTTTTTGTTTCCCATAGCTTGTTCGGCAATTCTACCTCTTCCTCTTGCCAAAATCTTCATCTTATACTAGTTTCTCAGCAACCAACCCACTAATTTCAATAACCAAAATCACAAAACAACATAGCAAACTAACAATCAAAGAACCCAATCATTTTTTCATGTTATTCGTCTAAATAGAAAGTCCCCTTCATCACTTAATTTCCCTTTTCTCTCGGTTTTCATGCTTTTCTTTATCTTCTTACTTGTTTCTTTTCTTTAGCTCTATCTCATCTCACTCTCCTTTTATCGGCCAACAAAAAAATAAAAAATAAAAAAATAAACTCTCTTCCTATTCAACTCTTTCGGTCAACATCCTTTCTTATTCTTTTAGGCACGATTTCTCCTTGCTTCTTTCTTCCATCTTGGTGATTTCTTCTTTTGTCTACCTTTTACGTTCATTTTCTTCTTTCAGTTTCTCTATCTTATTTTCTTTTACTCTCCCTTCCTTTTGATTCGGCAAAGCTAGACCTTTTCTTCTCTTTACGTTTTTCTCCAACATTCTAGAACTTTTTCTACTTTTCTAGCTCTAGAGGCAAATGAGTTATTTCTTCATATTTTAATCTGTATTTGAGATGGGCAAAAAGCAAAAACAGCCCATTTATTCTCCTTGTTCATGTGAGCACCATTTTTCTTCCTTTTTCATTTTTCATCAATTTTCTCAAAATTACTCATTTTATAATCAATTAGAATTTCGTTTCTTGCTGCTAATCACACGTACTCGACATGGGCTACACTATAGACACTTTTTTGAGCGATTTGGCCAATAATTAAGTCGGGAGGAAAGTAGAGTCACTATTTATAATTTGGGACTTTTCACAATTAATTGCGATTTGGAGGTCTTAGAGTTAAATTTACCCTTGGATATGATTTCCAAGACCGTTGTTATCGTATTTTTGTATTTCAAATAAATTTTTTATAATAGTTATTGTTTATTGCAGAAAATTTTTGATTATCCTTATTTAGGCTAGAATTAAACCGATTAGTTAGATTATGTGAATTTAAATTTTGGCGAAAAATATGAATAGTGATAGCAACGTTTGCACTTGATTTAGATTTCGAAATGATGTGTTATCGTCCGAAATTGATTAATAATAATGAGTTAAACATAATCAACACCTCAGGTACTAATCTTTAGATTCGGATTATAAAAGAAAATAGAATTTAGAAAGGGAAGAAACCTTGTCATATATTAATATCGTAGTTAATTTCAAGTATATATATACTTCAATTATTGTGTTGCTAATTAGTATAAATGTGTTATAGATATGCCGAGGGAGCGGCCATCTAGCTCCTAGTGATCCAGCTTTTGTTCCGTTTTTGGCAACACTTGTAAGTGGATATTTATTCTTTAACTTATTTCTATCTAAGTTTAAAGTATTTATTGAATATTAATTGTCAAATTCTAGCAAACAAATTGATTTACATTATACTTTATATGAAATATGAGATTTACTTTGAGATATACATACATAAAGAGTCATTGAGATACTAATATTGATGCTAAGAGGCAGCTATTGTGTTTTAATTGCGACTTATTTAATGATGTTTTGATTTGATATGTGATTTGCTAAGGTTTTGAGACATTATGACTCGATTCATCATTATTGTGTTTTATTTTTGATTTATGAGTTTATAACCTTATGTTTTAACCATTATTTTAATTTTTACTTAATCATAATTGGGAGATATGAGGGGGGAAGTTTATGTGCTCCGAAAGCACATTTTGATTTGTGGTATGTAGAGGTATCGGTACACGTGAGAAGTAGGGGATGAAGGACGGTCTGATATCTGACCTGAAATTTGTACACATCTCTGTATACTTTTTTTATTTTCACTTGACTGTATGAAACTATAATTCTAGAATTATAATAGCATGCAGTGAATGTATTGTTAGTGTAGTTTAAATCAGGAATTGATTTTAACTTTAAACATATTTTATGTCGAAATTGAATTTACTTAAAATTTATTATTTTTCTATTGTTTCAATATCCACTTATTGAGTTTTCCCCAAAACTCACCCTACCACAGTTTCAATGATTGCAGGACTCACTTCTAAGTAAATGTTTTAGGAGATGTTGATGAAGAGCATTGAGATTCCAAATTTTCCATGCAATTACCTAGGAGTTAATATTTTTGTCTATTTTGTACATTGGGCATGACACCCAATAATGTATACACATTATGAGTATGACTTTTTTATATTTATATGCATATTGATGTTGTACATATGCTTTTTTTGTATATGAGTATCATGGTATATGTCTGGCATAGTATTGATGGGCATGAAGCCTTAGTATATGCGTACGAATTCATGCATATGATTTATATTTATCTACATTATAGTTTATATGTTCAGGTTTTGTCTATGGCTTATATAGGTAGGACATCTCTACCTTTATGCTATCATGATACTGATTTTTGGTGTGTGACAAACTAGTATCAGAGCATGGTCTAAGGGTCGGTGACTGTAAGTAGAGTGTAATACCTTGTATTTGTTGTATGTCCGAGATACTTTCGCGCGAGGTGTTGCTTTTTTGAGTATCTGGATAATCCAATGCTTCTTTTTCTATAGACGTCATAGGATAAATTGTAATTTATCTGATTTGTGCTTCTGTAACTTAGCAGCTGAATTATGTTTTCTTGAAATCAAAATCCCTCCGATAGAGACCAAATGATTTCTTCTTTAGACCAGAATTCCTCTAGGCCTTCAGAGCCACCTATTGGAGTTCAGGGTCAAATAAGTAGAGGACAAGGTGGAGGTTAGGGTAGAGCTAGAATTCAAGAGCCTGAAGTGCCAAATGAGAGAGTGAATGATAGGCATAAGATAGATCTTGTTGAGGGAATATAGAGAATCCAGTATATTGTAGAAGTGCTGGTAGACTTGATTTCTCAATAACATCAGCTACAAACTCAAATTCCTCCTGTTCATCCTCGCCTAAAAATCCAGCAATCCTTTCAGGTTTTTGTTGAGCGAGGGCAAGGGTTAGTGGTGACCTTGCAAGATTTCTGAAAGATGCACTCGTTGACTTTCACAGTGGTTGAAGCAAGTTCAGTTCCCAGTGGGTTTTTAGTTGAGAAACAGGGGTTATGCCTGATATATTTCCTTCATGCAGATGAGAAGTGTTATAGAACCCCATTAGAGTGGCCAAAATTCAGTAAAGCTTTCCTCACTCGTTTCATGCCAGAGAGTATCAAAGATGCTAAGATGAAAAAATTTGAGCACCTAGTTTAGACAGAGAATATGTTGGTAGTAAAGTATGATGTATAGTTTACTCATTTATCTCGCTTTGGTTCACATCTGGTAAGTACGGAGAAAATGAGAGTAAATAGATTTGTTGATAGGTTGCGGAACTATCTGTTCAGATCAGTGTAAGTCACAGAGACTACTATATATACTCAGGCTTTAAATTTTGCACTCTAGTTTGAATTGAGAGATAAAGAGTTGCGGGCTTAAAAAGAATCCCAGAAAAAGGCTAGGACAAAAAATTTGGTAGGCCGCGATAGAGTGGCTAGGTGGGTTTGCGTAGTGAGCCTAATCTTAAGGGCTCTATTTTCAGAAAAGAGACTCCGATGTTTAGAGGTTTGAGCAGAAAAGAGGATCGAAATTATCATCAACACGATACATCGTCTGCCTCGATAGCCAAGCTTAATGTACCTGTGTGTTTGA
>JAXCLQ010032962.1:35826-55093 GCA_035584115.1 Cedrela odorata | reverse complement strand
AAAAGAGGATCGAAATTATCATCAACACGATACATCGTCTGCCTCGATAGCCAAGCTTAATGTACCTGTGTGTTTGAAGCTTAATGTAAAAGGGAGACAGGTGCCTGTTTTAGATGTGGTCAGATGGGCTATATGGTGAGAGATTGTCCTGTTTTACCTATTCAACCCTTCCATGCTTAGGAGGTGGTATTATATCAGCCAGAACCTTCTTCAAGAAGAGGTTATATGGGTAGAGGTCAACCATCCAGTGAAAGAGGACAACCATCTGTTGGTAGAGGCCAATCATCAACTGGTAGAGGCTAGACAAGAGTGTTTGTATTGATTCCTCAGGATGCTTAGGCATTAAATATGGCTGTTACATGTATTCTTTCCATTGAGGCTCTTGATGCCAAAATTCTATTTAAGCCAGAGGCAACTCATTCTTTTATTTCTCCATACTTTGCTTACCGTTTGGACAAAAAGATTAGAACCCTAGATTCACTTTTAGCTGCGTCTACTCTCGTGGAAAGTGCGATATTAACTTTTAAGATTATAGAATCTTGTGCCATTTTTGTTGAAGAACATGTATATCCTACTAGAGAATTTAGATTTTGATGTGATTTTAAGTATGGATTGGTTGTCTAAATATCATACGACAGTAGATTATATAAAGAAAACTATCACTTTATCTATTCCAAATGATCTAGTTTTTGAAGTCCAGGGTGATAGGAGTGAAGTATCCATTGCCGATGATAGATGACTTATTTGATTAATTGAAGGGAGTTTGGTGCTTTTCGAGGATAGATCTACGTTCTAGGTATCATCAGCTCAGAATTAAGGGTGAAGACATTCTAAAGACTGCTTTTCGTACCTGATATAGGCATTATACATTTCTGGTGATGTCTTTTAGACTTACTAATGCTCATGTCGCCTTTATAGACCTAATGAACTAAGTTTTCAAGCCTTTCCTAGACCAGTTCATAATAGTCTTTTTTTATGACATTTTGGTGCTTTTTTCGAATCACCAAGAACACGAGAGCCATCTTTGCATTGTTTTTCAGATTCTTAAAAAACACAAGCTGTATGCGAAGTTTTTTTCAGATTCTTAAAAAACACAAGCTGTATGCGAAGTTTTCTAAGTGTGAATTCTAGTTATTAGAGGTGGCTTTCTTGGGTCACAATATAATGAAGAATGGAATTTGTGTTGATCATAAGAAGATTGAGTCTATACAGAAGTGGCCTCACCTAACTAGTGTGACGGAAATTAGAAGCATTTTAGGCTTGGCGAGGTATTATCAAAGGTTTGTAGAAAATTTTTTCAAGATAGCAGCACCGTTGACTCGGCTCACTTAGAAAGGAATAAAGTTTGTATGGTCAGAGGTTTATGAGGAAGCTTTTTAGAAGCTTAAGAATAGTTTGACTTCAGCATCTATCCTTACATTACCCTCTATTGGCGGTGGATTTACTGTGTATATGCTGCCTCTAGGATAGGTCTTGGGTATGTATTGATGTAGTGTTGTCAAATTATAGCTTACGCGTCTAGGCAGTTAAAAGGATATGAGCATAATTATCCTACGCACGATCTTGAGTTAGCTGCAGTTGTGTTTGCACTAAAGATATGAAGACATTATTTTTATGAGGAAACCTTCGAGATATACACGAATCCTAAAGCCTCAAGTACATCTTTGATCAGAGAGACCTGAATTTGAGGTAGAGAAGATGGTCAGAGCTGCTCTAATTCATTAACATTTAAGAAAAGCTAATGTGGTAGCTGATGGCTTAAGTAGAAAATTTATAGGTAGGTTACCCATATCTTAGTCGATAGAAAGATATTGGCTAAGGAGCTGCATAGGTGCATAACTGATGGTGTTGAAATCTGAATTCCTGAATTTAGAGTACTGATTGCTTAGGTGCAGGTGAGATCTGTCTTAGTGGATGAAATTAATGAAGCTCAGATTTTGGTCCCGTATATAGATGAAAAGAAGAGGTGTATCGAGCAAGGTAGAGATGGTGACTTTAGAGTAGATGACCATGGCATCTTGAGATACCGAGATAGGATGATAGTGCCACCAGTGCAAGAACGCAAGAATCAACTTTCGGAGATAGCTCACATTTCCTCCTGTATAATGCATCCAGGAGAAACAAAGATGTATCATGATCTGAGGGAGATTTACTAGTGGAAAGGCATGAAAATAGATATTGCTGAATTTGTAGCCAAGTGTTTGACCTGTCAGCAAGTAAAAGCAAAACATCAGAAACCGTTTAGCACACTTTAGAGTTTGGATGTACTCGAATGATAGTGGGATAAAGTGACTATGGACTTTATTGTAGGCCTTCCTTGCACATCTAAAGGATATGATTCTATATGGGTCATCATGGACAGATTGATAAAGTCAGCCTATTTCCTTCCTATTAAGACCACTTATACTACTTCCTAATATGCCCGGATTTATCTAGAGCATATAGTTTCTTTGCATGGTATACCTTTTTCTATCATTTTATACTGGGGTTCTCAATTTACCTCAAAGTTTTGGCAGTCCTTCCAAGAAACTTTAGACACTTAAATCCATTTCAGTACTGCATTCCATCCTCAGATAGATGGTGTCACACCCCCTTCCATAAATAGTTTCAAATATAAAGTCATTCTCATATTAACTATACAATGCTATACTATTATTACACAAGTCCTAAATAGTTATAATTGTCAAGAATCTTTATACATACAAAGTTACATGTACCGAAAAATTTCATTCACGCCTAACCAACCTCACATGCATCCTTTGTCACTTTTACGTGGTATTATTTGAAAAATAAATTTTTTACAATAAACAGTGATATACAATTTTAGTAAGTAAATAATGGAAGTTTCGCATGTCGATGCGGTACAAAAAATAAATGTTCAAGCAAATCAATACATTTCCAAACTTTTCAATTATATAGAAATTAATTCATATTATAAATTTTCAAAATAGCTCAATCAGTTAGTGTCACCTGCACGCACGGTGACCCGGATTTAGAATGTAATTATGTGTTCCGTATATAGCGGACATTTTTCATTTCAATATAATAGAAATACGCATTTGCGTTAAACAAAATTCTTACTAGCTCATAAGTCCTGTATGAGACTCGGTTAGGTCAGAATAGATATTAACTAACGACTCGTGCCATAAAAATGCATTGTCATTCATAAATTTCACACATTGATAACATTTTCTATATTCATTTCATAAATGGGATATCGGCATAAAAACATTGAAAATTCACACATTTTCATCCGAATATCAAAATATTCTCAAATATCGCATAATTTCGAAAATAGTAAAATACATGCACAATTTACTTACTTTCGTTTTTGCTTTCCTCGAGTATGTTTCTAGGTCAATGTTGCATATCTAAAATCTAATGAACACAATTTATTTTAGTTATACATTCATACTCACAGCTACATCTCTACGACATCCGTATTTCCTAAAATTGACACTTCATGAATCCCTAAAATACTTCTATTACCATATTCACTCCATTCTATTAGTTCATATATACAATAATTTTTGGAAAACACTTTTGGCAAAAAATTTTTGAAGCAAGTCGGATATCGTCATTTTTCGCCAATTCCTTTTTAGACAACATATGACATCATCAAGTACCCAAAATTTCCAAAATTCAAACACTTTGATATCTTAACGAAATGATCATAAAACAGGGCATTACGCACTCCCAATCATTTCACACAAACTCGGCCTACCAAAAATCGCAACTAGTCTAATTTTTCACCGAGATTCAATCTTGATTCAACAATACATCATCTCAAGTCTATAACTAACATGAATATACATCAATATATATATATATATATTTATTACTATAACTTTCTTCCATTCTTTTCTCTATCATTTCAAATCTCCACCAATTTAAACCATTATATACACATTAACACAATATCCATTTCTAATTTCCTAACTACAATTTAGCATTAATAACATAAATTCTAGGAAAGTACTAAAAATGCTAAACACAAAATAATAAAATTCCAATTAAGAAAAATTTGAAAACTCACCAAATTTCTTTTTCTATTTTTCCTACTTTTTTTTCATTCCTTTTTTTTTTCCTTACCTCTTTTCTTTCTTTCTTTTTATTTTATTTTATTTTCTTCTTTTTTCCTTTCTCCCTCACGTTTTCTCTTATTTCCCCCATTTTCTTCTTTCTTTTCTTCTCTCTTTTCTCACTTGCACGTGTTCTCTTCCTTGTCTTTCCAAATTGAAAACATCAAATATAGTGTATTTTAATTAAGTTTATAAATGGATAGTTTGGATTAATTTAAACCAATCCAAGGGCTTAATTTATGCCACCACATTCTCCACTTATCTTGGTCCATATTCATCATTATCTAAAACTATAAAACATGACAAAGATTGTGCCAAATAGATGGATGAGATTAAGGCAAATGGATGACCAATATTTCATAATAATTTAAATGGGCTAATTTGTGTTTTGGGCCTAACTATTCATTACTCAAAATTAATAATTTAAATGAACCTAATTTATATTTGGGCCTAACCATTTAATCCCAAAATTAAAATTAATCTAAGTACTATTTCATTAGCCAAAAGTCCAATTAAAGCCCAAAATTTAATCTAAACACTATTTTCTTAATAAAAAATTCAATTATAATATAATTTTTATGAAATTAAATTTAGGCCTAAACAAATAACACTATTTTAAGTCCAAAATTCAATTATTCACCCAACATCCTAATTTAAATGAAATTATAATTAAACCATTATACCAAATTATGCAATTAAATTTTCTAAATAATGCGTGTGTTACAGATGGACAATCAGATAGGACAATTCAGATTCTGAAGAACATGTTACAAGCATGCGTGATTGATTTTGAGGGAAGTTGGGATCAGCACTTACCTTTGATTGAATTTGCTTACAACAATAGTTACCACTCAAGTATACAAATGGCATAATTCGAAGCCTTATATGGCCGAAAATGCAAATCTCCTGTTGGGTAGTTTGACCCTGGAGAAAACAAGTTGCTGAGGCCATATTAGATACAGGATGCTGTAGAGAAAGTCAAGGTGATACGAGAAAGAATCATGACGGCTCAAAGTAGGCAGAATCATATGCTGATCATCGATAGTGAGATATCGAGTTCAAGGAGGGGGATTATGTGTTTACGAAGATTTCTCCTTTTAAGAGAGTTATACGATTTGGCAAGAAAGGCAAGTTGAGCTCAAGATATATTGTCACTCCTCGATCCCTATATTCGAGTACGTAACAACCGCCACACACTCGCAAGGTACACCTTACACTAGTATTCCTCACGGATGTGTAAAGCTACTACACTTCTTGTACTACATTTATATAAATAAAATTTCATAACATCATACACACACACACACACACACACTATTTATAACTGTAATATTTTTGACAACCCCATAATTATACAAAGCTTATGGATCCCTTCTAAAAATATATATATATATATATCAATGGAGATCATTGTATACCTAACAGAGTCTTCAACACATTGCAATTCTAAAAAATCTAAGCTTGGGGAGTGGACTGGCAACCCCCTCATAATTAGCCTAATTTGAAAATATATTTTTTAAAATATATATATATATATATAACATAAGTATAAAACTTAGTGAGTAGATGAATAATTTTAATGTAAAAACAATAAAAGAGGAGTAAGAGCATCACATTTAAAATATAACATTTCATAACAAAAATTTAAACCATCCACTTGGTTAAACAAGTAAAAATATCATCTTTAAATCAACTATAACATTTCACATAAATTTTCAATTCATGCTCGTATAATCAATGCCTGAAGTGGAAAATAATTTCGTATTTAAAATATCCAGTTATATTTTCTAACTTTACTCGTACTCCAAATCAGATTTATTTTCATATATATAATGCATTTGAACTTCTTAATTTCATAAAATAGTTTAACAATTCAAACAGTTCCAAATCATTCATGTTTTAAACAATTTTGTTCAAACAATATTTTAGGAAAATAAAATAAAATAACCACTTAAATCAATTATTAAATCATTTATAATTCAAACAATTTGCGTAAAAAGTTATACATTTAAATCATTTTAATTAAAACTTGAAAATACGTCCATCTACTCACTCGTTACGCTCTTAGTTATCTGATTTAAGGCGTTAGCATCGAACATTCGGGTTGTCGATCTACAAAAAACGATTCCTCATTAGGATTTAATAAAATATATCTATGTAATAAATAAATAAATATATGTATTATACTTAAACTTGCCACCTAATAACACATGAATATGATTACAATATCTACTGAATAAAATCTAAATTTATTCTAAATATCTCTTCATTGAACAGGGCACACCTTACGCTCACTACAAACATGCACCGCTCAAAATCGACAATGTATCTCAACCTAGATTTTTGAAAAAAATACCCTATTATGATTCTAGTTTCTGCCACATTTTATGGATTTAAATTTGAATCCAATTACTCAAGTTACGACAAGTTTTTGACATGCAACGCAAGAAAATAGGGTATAGCACTTCAACAGGACAACCATATTCTGAATTCTCCTGCGATATCATCTCTTCACATAATAAATTGATTTTTGGGTATATTATACTTCTAGGTGTCTAGTTTACATAAAATTTTATAATTCATTAATTCAAGGTCCGTAACTCACTCAGTTATTGTTTTACCAAGCCTTGCTCAGGTTTCCAACAACCGACAAAATTCTGCCTACAAACAATTTCAACCCTATGTTTTTAACATGACTTGCCACTAAACTCATGACTTATAATACTCAATTTCTCCCTTTTTTTTCGACCTTGAATCAAACATATTTGAGCGTACAATTGCAACCCACTTTTTGCATGGTTATGCTTTAATTTTCACAACACCACACATGAATACAACTGACACTTTTACAGTTAAAATTTACATGCACATAATGCTTCTCATTTAAATACCTCCCAGCCACAACAATTACATATAAACACATTTAAATTTTCATTTTTCCAGCAGCTAAACACCACCTTAACTCTATCATATCATCACAAATTATTTGCCTCACACCATTTCTACTCACAGCCTATATTTTCAATACCATTACAAATAGATTTACACCAATTCCACTTTCTTTGACATCAATATAAAAACACACACAAATATATATATATATATATATATAAACCATTTCACAACATTTAGGTATTCAAACAACCATAAATTCATTTCTTAACATAAATTCAACATAAAATAAACATAAAGCAACAATTAAAACTTTCAAAACTATAAACACAGACAATTACCATATAAAACAAGTCTTTCTCTTCCTCTTCTTCCCTTTTTTCCTTCACTTTCTTCTTCCTTCTCTCTCTCTTTCCCTTTCTTTCCTCACCTAACTGGCCACACACTTCCTTTCTCTCTTGGCTTGCATAGTTTCTTCCTTCCTCTACCTAGATCACGGTTTTCCTTCTTGTTTCTTCCCTTTTGTCTTCTCTTTTGTTTCTCTTATTAGGCTTTTACATTTCTTTCTCTTCTTATCTCAATTTTGCTAAACAAATGTAGTAAATTCTAGAAACTTGTAACTTAAAACATAAAAATTGGGCTTTGATTTTGGATTTAATAATTTGGGCCTAAATTACATAAATTGGATTTGGGTTTGCATAACAACATTGGCCTTCACTTAGTAATATTTTGAGGTTGATTTAGTAATATGATTAGGCCTTAATATAAATATTTTAGTATGGGCCCTCATCTTTCACTATTTATATTTTTTCTCCTAAATTATAGAAGTTCACCTATTAACCCCTTGAGTTTTAAAATTTTTTTCAATCTAGTCCTTATGTTATTTATAAGTATCATGAAAATATAAGACAAAATAAATCACATACTTATATATATATATATAATTATGTGATTTATTTATATATATATGGTATTTTATTCCTAAGTTTCAGTTTAATTATACGTGCATAACTTAAACAAGTTCCTTTAAAACCTAATACATTGGAATTCGTCACTAATGCTGAAATCGAATAAACTTAATTTATATCAAATTTTCAGGGTTCTACAATTCCACCCCCCTAAAAAAAAATTTATCCTCAAAATTTATAGGATAAGGAACTTACTTGTACTATGGAATAATTGAGGATTCTGTTGTATCATAGAGGTTACTATTTTCCCCTTATAATTTCCTTTGTATTATTATTTCTCCACATCCCTTAGCTATTGGTCAAATTTTATTTCTTAATTCCTTCTCCTTTCGATCAAATATTTCCATTGGCTACACCTCAAAAAATATATTCTCGCCGAATTAAATTTGTGGAGTTGCAATAGTGTTAAACGATTCAGAACTGTACTTCCTCAATAATGAGACATAGAGCACGTTATGTAACATTCACAATTTCGTACAATTGTACTAAATTAGAAATTTGATGTTTATGAGGGGTAAATTGATAAAAATTAAGGGTAAAATTGGACTTTCATATGAAGTGTTTTGTAATGAAAATATTATGGAGAGATGGACTAAATTGATTAAATTGAAAATCTAAGGGCTTGATTGGAAGACTTTGAGAAGTTGAAAGACTAAAGAGCTAATAAATCAAAAACAAGAAAATATTTTTATTAATCTCAAACATTCTAGGATTTCTTACACTTTTCATTTTTCTCGTTTCTTAACCGTTGCTCTCTCTTCATATCTTCAGAAATTTTTCTTTCATCCATTTTTAATCAAAATTCTCTCAAAAGTTTCAAGTTTCTTTAATAACTAAGGTTAATTTCTTCAACTTCTTTACCTATTCTTCATGATTTTGTTGAGAAATCTAGAATATCATCTACCTAACATGAATTTATGTTCATTTATATTTATTAAGTTAGGATAAAAAGGGATTTAGAAGCATGAACAAGGAAAAGAGAAGGAGAAGCAAAACTGGGGAAAATTGAGCATGATGAACATGTTTTTGTTTTGATATTTTTGGGTTTGCTGTATTTTGGTTTATATTTTTATTATATTTTTCTAAAAATTAGAATCTAAAAAAGAATTTAAATTTTTGAATCATCTCAATCCGACAAGTAAAAAAATAGTTATGAATTTTTGAAATAGGCTGATCTGTTAGAACTTCTGTTCCAGCAGAGTTTCGGGAATTTCATCCAATCTTCAAAATTTTGTTCTTAAGGTTTAAACTATTTATTTTTTTCCTTAAACTAAACTTGTTTATGGAACTCATCCAACTAGAATCACTTCAAAATCAGCTACCAAAATAAAGTTATGATTTTTCTAAGTTATGACATCAACATGAACTTTTAAGCTATTCTTTAATATTTCAAGAAATTTGTTGTTGATTGATGATTGATGATTGTGGATTATTAAGACTTATGAATGTTGATGTTATTTAATGATCTTTTATGGTATTTGAGCATGTATGAAGAGCAATAGAAAGGAATTGAGTAATAAGATGAAGAGAGAAGAAAGGGATGAATTATGGAAGTGAAAAGGAATGGGCAGAATGTGTGATGCTCGGGTGCCAGTTACATTTTCTACTTCCTCCAATTTTTTTTACCCCGATTCGAAATATCGTATCGTGACGTGACTTTGTTTGGGTAGATTTAAGGGATTTAGGTATCCTAAGTCATTCGAACATGCATTTTATGATGTGAAAGGATAATTATTGACTAATCTATATCCATAGGCCATGTAAACATGCCTCGCGTGCGAGAAGAACCAGAGTATGTGGATCGTGAAATATAGAAATTCGACCTCTGTAAGTAGACAACTTATGTGACATGTTTTATCTGAATTATATATAAACACTGAACTATTTCTTTATATGTACATATTGATTTATAAGACGAAAGCAATTTACGGATATAAACATGATTTATGGTTTCCATGTATGATAATACTCTTAATTCTATTTTGATCATGTATATGATTTATTATAATCCTTATGATTTATCAATATGATTTATATATATGGTTTACAAGGACATGTCTATGGATGAGATGTTTAAATGGAAATATATGATTTTGGCTCCACCAAACTTAATGTGTGAAAGTATGTCCCTTATTGAAATATGGAAGTTGTGTGCTACGCCTTCGTGGTGGGAGCCACCTCTAAAGTCCCAATTCAATGATATTGAGGTGTGGGAGCTATGTGCTACGCCTTCATGCGGGAGCCACCTTTGGAGTCCCTATCTTGTATATTAGCTCTTTGGGGGCGCATCATACTACACATATGCCTTTGAGGTGTGTTTATGGTATTATTGGTCTTCTGAGCCATCTACTAGTATGCCATACTTTTATAGATTTTCCTGGTTAATCTATAGATAGAAATTATACACGACAGTGAGGGGAACCTAAGATATGATATATGGATTTATTATTATGAAATCTTATTACATGATTTTACGACTAGTATTTTATTTATGATAAAAATATTCATCTACATAGTATTTGTACACATCGTTTATTAAGATACAACATTTTCTTAAAAGATTGATATTGATTTTATCTTTATTGTTTTTGTATATTAAAAATGTTATACTATATCGTATCATGATTTCATTAAAATATTTTTACATGTCTACTCACTGAGATGTATAATCTTATTCTTTTTAGATTTTTCCCCTTTCAGGTAATAGATACAACATGAGATTATTGCCTTCCTCAGTTTCAACAGTTGAAGATACTTGATGTAGTGGGCATCTATTCTGCATAGTTTAGAAACCTAGATTTCATTTTGTCGATATAGTTGTTATCTTATTGTGGCATTTGGGTATGTATAAGTATATATATAAATTCATAATTATGAATCATGAGGAAAATATCATGATCTTATACATTGATGGATAAGGTTATATATGAGAATTATATGCAGGGTGATTAGGATGAATATTAAATGATGCTCTACCAAAATTTAGGTTGATATTCCAGTTAGGGTGTTACACGTTATGAACTCGATTTAATTCTAGTGGCAAATTTCCAGACAATATGTCATAACTTTGATATATGGTCTTAAAAAGTTCTATGCATTTGGGGTTCAATTTTATTCTTTCTCCAAAATTTGATAGTACCTTTCCAAGGAGCAACTTTTAAAAATAATTGATCTCCCATTTTTAACTTCTAGACTTCTTCTTCAATTATCTACATAACCTCTCTACCTATCATGCATTGCCTTTAACCTTTCTCAGATCACTATTAATTTTCAATGGTAATCTCAATTAGCTTAACATTATACAACTTTTATTCACCTACTTTGTTCTAGTATAGGGGAATTTGATATTTCCTTCCATAAAGAGCCTTATACCATTAAGAGTGATCAAAAAGATAATTAGGTAGTTTTCTTTCCTAAGTCATCATTTGATGCGTATCCGACAATACTAATGTTCCAAGAAACTCGACCTCACAGTTCCATTTTTTGAACCACTAATTTAGGCTTTTTCTATCTATTTATTTCTAAAATAGAGACTCACTAAAATATTGTAAATTGAAACATCTATCAACAATTTTTGCCTTACGCATCACATAAATAGATAAAGTGTTCCCAATTGTAACATAATTTAGTTTTTACTAATCCTTTCAACATTCAATGAAACAATCTAAATGCATCAACCATGAACTTATTTTCAAAAAATCTTAAATTGTTTGCATTCCAAAAACTACATCGTTATTTGTAATATTATCCAATACAAAATATGTATGGAGCATCATCCCATGATTTGTATACATAAACATAAGAGCATTTTTACTAAGATTTAATCACATAGGCATGCTCTTATCCACAGATATATCTCCAAATTGTGTTTATTACAAATATCATTTCTCTTTTTAATCCTAACTCATTTTCTTCTCAGCTCTTTGAGAACAATTTAAAACTACTATAAATCACCATAAAATTTGTCAATCGGTTTCCTAGTAACACCAATTATCCGATTAAATAACATAATCGAACAAAATCTCATATCACATTTCTCAATCTTCACCTTAATTCTATATTCCCATTCGGAACTTCCTCTTTTTAATCAACCTTCTAGAACTTATAGTTATCGATTTTCAAATAACAATTCTCAATTTCAATTTATAGGTATACTAACTCTTATATATCTACCCGTCTTCCACTTCCTTGCAAAACAAATTTCTATTTAGCACCTATATTTATTAAATTTCAACTTTCTTCATATTTTAAGTAGTATACCTAATTGATCTCAATCACTATGCTTCAAATATCATACTTGAAATTAATTCAACTTCATGCATATCAGTTTCCTCTAATCACTGCTATAGATTCTCTACCACATATTAGCTTTTCTTTAATCAACTTTCCAAGTAATCTCAATACTTCTAGATATTCCAATTCCTTAACTCCACTCTAATTTCAACCATATCAACCATTTATATACCAAATTCCAAATCAGCTATTCTCCTTCAAAAGTGATAATGACTAATTCATGCTCTAGGGGAGATACATTCTTATTGGCATACTGTGCAAATAAAATGTTAGTAAAAGATTTAGGTAGTCTTGAATCTTTTAAAATGTAAGTATGTCTATCAAATAAGTTATAGTACTTGTGTTAATGTTGGGATTTCCTTGAGCTTCTTTTGATATCATGGCTAATATTCGCATCTAGGTTATAGTATGGGGATTTTGAACACTTTGTACAATCGAACTATTACTGGCTTCGCCCTTATGAGATGCAGCGACAACCCTTAGAGTAGTATTAGCCATATTTCTTTGAATTGATGTTCTAACAGGTAAAGACTAAGGTACTGACTCAAATACTCGATTATTCGGACATAATTTCTGAACATGACAGATCCGACCACACTGGAAACATTGTCTATGTTCTCTGCACGGTCCATTATAATATCTCAGACATCTAGAACATTGTCGCCTTCCTATTCGTGGAGTAAATCGGCCCCTTATATCTGAGTTACCTATTAACCCTACTCTTCTAGGTGCCTGACTCCACGGTGAAATTTGACCTGTACAGTATGACGCTGAGGTTATACTAGGCATTCCTGAACTCTTTCTCCTTTTTGATGATTGTCCTTGAGAAAAAACTAACCCTTTTTCTTTTTTACAATCCTCCCCATACTTTTTCCTCTCCTTAACCAATTCCTCAGCGGGTATAGTATTGTTTATTAAACACTCGCTAAAAATTAGACCAAGTTAATGCTAAGGTAGACCTATCTCAAATGTTATCCCACCACGTGCGTACATTCTCTTCTAGTAATCGTACTGCCACCTTTAATTTCATCACATTATCAATCCTCATATCCTCAAAATTCTCTTCAACATTCTAAATCTAATTCTTAGCCACTAAGGCATCCACCGTTCTAGAAAATGATTCACACCCCAGTTGTATGATTTCTTTTATTACCTTTGACAGGTCTATTGTCGGTCGAGTTGGGGCCGAAGGAGGTGACTGAAGCTGAGCAGCCCTAGTACTCAGGATATTGATAAGATATTGGAACATTTCGAAAGGAATATTAATATTTTGAGGAATTTGGGCACTCGCCTAGCTGCAATGTCGAAAGGAGTAGTAGTAGTTTCAGATTATGCTAGCTAAAATATATGAGAGGCTGATGCCTCATGATTCTTAGTGGGATGAGATCGTCCTCGTTGATATCTCAAAACTTGCTAACGAGTTATTTTTTATCAATATCTAGAAAAATCAATAAGCCCACTCGTTAGTGTTAGTCTGGATAAGAGGTGTGGTATAAGACACCAATTTATCCAATAATAAAGTAACGGCCCCATCTATCACATTGGCCAGACCATTACAGTCCAGTGGGACTCCTTACCCACCAATCAAAAATCGGACCTCTTTGGGAAACTTACCCATCATGTTTGGAAATTTGTATCCTTTCTCTTATGCCTCTCCCTAGTAAGGGCGAAATATTTGTACAGATGCACTACACTGAACACTTTACATCAAATTCGAGTCATAAAATTTGTGTGACATCTTTCATCATATATGTCACATATCACGTGTCAACATATAAACCATTTCATTTCAAATCACTCATCCATAGAACATTTCATAAATATCTAGTCATATGTTCTAACTTTACTCTTACTCAAAATCAAATTTATTTTCATAAATATAATGCATTTGAACTTCTTAATTTCATAAAATAGTTTAACAATTCAAACTGTTAGCAAATCGTTCATTTTTCAAACAATTTGTTCAAACAATATTTTGGGAAAATAAAAAAATAACCACTTAAATCAATTATTAAATCATTTATATTTCAAATAATTTGTGTAAACAATTAAACATTTAAATCATTTTATTTAAAATTTGAAAACAAGTCCATCTACTCACCATTAGAGTCGAATGCTCGTGTTGTCGATCTATAATAAAAGATTCGTCGTTAGAATTTAATACAATATATCTATCTAATAAATAAATAAATATATGTATTATGCTTGAACTTGCCACCTAATAACACATAAATATTATTAGAATATCTATTGAGTAAATCTTAAATTTTTTCTAAGAGTCTCTTCATTGAACAAGGCAGACCTTACGCTTGTGATAAACGTGCGCTGCTCAAAACTGATAAAGTATCTTGAGTTAGATTTTTGGCAACACTCCTTATTATAAATTTAGTTTCTACCACATTTTATGGATTTGAATTTCGAATCCGATTACTCAAGTTCTGACAAGTTTTTGACATGTGACACAAGAAAATACAGTATAGCACTTCAATAGGGCAACCATATTCTGAATTCTCCTGTGATCTCATCTCTTCACGGAACAAACTGATTTTTGGATAAATTATGCTCCTAGGTGTCTACTTTATACAAAATTTTACTGCTTATTAATCCAAGGTCCGTAACACACTCAGTTATTATTTTACCAAACCCTGCTCGGGGTTTCCAACAACCGACAAAATTCTGCCTACAAACAATTTCAACCCTATATTTTTAACATGACTAGCCACTAAACTTATGACTTATAATACTCAATTTCTCCATTTTTTTGACCCTGAAACATCTAGTTTTCCATGCATCCATGCTGAGGAAATATCTCCATGATGAGTCACACATCTTTGAAACTCAGACAGTAGAATTAGATCGAAACTTGTCATATCAGGAGCAACCCGTGACCATAGTAGGTAAGGAGGTGAGAAAACTTAGATCGAAATGGATTCCTTTAGTGAAAGTCATCTGCTAGCATCTCAAGGGTAGTGAGACGACTTGGGAGTTAGAAGATGTCACGAGGAAGAAATTTTCTCACTTATTTAAAGATAAAGGTAAACATTTATGAATCCTACTTAGTTTTTTTAAATTCGATGACGAATTTTTTTAAGAAGGAGGAGGGGTGGATGGGGGCAGAGGAGAATGTAATACCCTAAAATTTAAACCAATGACATTTAGTCATTTTATACACTGGGGGCAATTTTGTTATTTTATAAATTTTATGTTGGAGTGTTGAAAACTGAGCTAATAACTCTGTATTAATCTTTACTTAGTTATTATGAGTGATTTGATAACAATTTTTAAGTTTAGAAAATTTTTCCTTAATGCTCTATTCGCACACTTGACCTTCAAACAAAAACTAGCATTGATTAAAAATTCGATTAATAAACGGTTTGTTGTTACTGAAAGAAGACTAAAAAATGATCGATATGAATTAAATTTGAGTCAAATCTGAGGTCAGATGAAAGAGAATCAAATTCTGGAACATAACATATCTGTAAAAAGGTAGAAAATAACATATTTACTCTTTTCAATTTCATTTTTCTTCATTCCTTTTTTAATTTTTCCTTGGCCAAATGAGTCATTTTCTCATATTTTAATATGTATTTGAGATAGGCAGAAAGTAAAAACAGCCCATTTCTTCTCCTTCTTCCCATGAGCACCATTTTTCTTTAATTTTCTCCAAATTACTCATTTTATAACCGATTAAAGTTTCATTTCTTTTTGCTAATCACACGTACTCAACATGGGCTATACTCTAGGCACTTAATTTGAGCGATTTGACTAACGATTAAGCCGGGAGGAGAGTAGAGTTAATATCCACAATTTGGGGTTTTTCGTAATTAATCGTAATTCGGAGGTCTTAGGGTTAAATTAACCTTTCGGTATGATTCTCAATACTGTTGTTATTGTATTTTTGTATTTCAAATAAAATTTCAATAATAGTAACTATTCATTAAAGAGTAACTGTTCATTACAGAAATTTTTTCGATTATGTTTGTTTAGGCTAGAATTAAACCGATTAGTTGTCAGATTATGTGAAATTAAATTTAATTAGAAAATATAAATAGTAGCATTAACGTTCGTGCTTGATTTAAATTTTGAAATGACATGTTATCATGTGAAATTGGTTAATAATAGTGAGTTAAGCATAATTGACACCTCGGGTATTAATAATTAGATTCAAAAATTAGAAGAACATAGAATTCAAAAAGGTGGGAAACCTCATCGTATATTAATATTGTAGTTAATTTCAAATATATGTACTTCAATTATTGTGTCGTTAATTAATATAAATGTCTTATAAATCGTTATTATTTTTTATTTCTGATTTCTATGTTTTTAACCTTATGTTTTAGCCATTATTTTAATTTTTACATAATTCTAGTCAGAAGACATAAAGGGGGAAGTTTATGTGCTCTAAAAGCACATTTTGATTTGTGTTCTGTGGAGGTATTAGTACATGTGAGAAGTAAGGGGCGAAAGGCAGTCTGATATCTGACTTGAAATTTGTACACATCCCTGCATACTTTTCTATTTTCACTTTGTTGGATACCGACAAGGGCATAATGCCGGGATCGGTTCCTAGGCACGGGACAGCCGAAGGGGAAAGGGAAGGGAAGCCACAGTTGTCACACAGACCATGCGAAAAGGCTCTCCAAAGACCATAGACATATACATATGCTTATTTTAAAATTTAAACAATTTAAACAAAGCATTAACATAAATAAAGTACACATACTTTAATGTCGATCTCTGGAACAAGTTACTCCTGCAATTCTAGTGAGCTTCAAGGAGTGTTACATACACCGGGTTGATTACGACGGGTTCCAGTTACCTGAATTCATATTTGAAAACTTAGAACTCAGTTTTTCTACTCTTAGAAAACTTCTACTTGTTTTATTAGAAGAGAAGGAAACATATGAAACTCTTTCATCACTTTCCTTTTCTTCATTTTTCTCTCTATTCTTTTCTTTCTTACTTATGGATTTTGTTCAAAACAAAAATCTTTTGCCATTCAACAATGACGTTCTTGGCAAAGAGGAGAAGAAGAAGAACACTGTTTAAGTTTCAATTCTCAATTGAAATCAACTGTGTGAGTTATTAAAACCCAAACCCATGTAAACACCTTTTCATCCATTCATTTTATTCAAAACAAACATAATGGATTACAAGTGTCATGCTTTCACACATGGATTCCAAAATCCATTTTATTTTCATTTAATTCATTTAATGAAACAAACATCTAGCATATATTTATATTAATCATATTAATGTATATATATATATATATATAATTATTAAGATATTTGATGTGAGATCGAGAGAGAGAGAATATTTTATTTTATAAAATATAAAATATAAAATAAAATGAAATGATTACATTTTTAAAATTATATCACATATATATTAAATGTAATCATTACTTTCAATATTTTCTTTTTTTAAGCATAATTAAAGAATTAATCTTAGCTATTGATTCAAAATGAATGGACAAAATCTAATCAAGAATTTGATACTTGGCAACATCACATGGTGTCATTTGTCAACCAAGGATCAATTTGATTAAATAACAATTATTTAATCATTAATAAATAAATCATTTATTTATAATATACTCATAGCAAAAATATATTTTCTAAGTCTTTATATATCCGTTAATCATATTTATGTAATTCGAATTATTACCAAAATATTTCCTACTCATATGTATGCAAGCACGTTTTAGATGAAAAATTAATTCTTTACAATAAAGAATTAAATTATCATCCTATAAAAGTATAGTAACAATATCATTAACTAATTTAATAATAATTGTACATGGTAATAACCATCATCATTAAGTAACCGGTTATGTGTCTGACCGCCTAAGTTTACCATGAGCTGGACATGAGCATATACGAACCCTTTCACATCAATTCAATACAACTCCTTGTAACCGAAGTTTCCAATGATCATGAGCAACCTCTAGCAAGATGTCATGACCCCCAGACACGAATGAATCAATATTTAATATAAACTCATATAGTCGTAGTGCATATAGTAGAGTCCCTCTGCTATTGATTCTCCATCAAACCCCTAACTCAATCATAGGAACGAGAACTTAAATCATATACAGGATTTGTGTAACCGAAAATACCTTTTCGAAAACATGTACCCTGGCCATAGATTTCATTTTTCATGTATGACATCCTCGCCTAAGATCTCAAGCTCCAATATCTAAGCTAGTAGATTCTATCATGGTTATCACCTATCCTTATACACTAAGAACACATTACCAGCAAACTTCTTTCACCAGGCGTGACTAACCTGATACGATATACACAAGTGAATGATGTTAGTCAATACGGAGGGCAGTCGTGACACCTCAGGTCAAATAACTAGCAGTACCCTAATACGGTTGTGTGATGTATCATTGACTGTGAATAATCATCCATTTGATTCATCATATTCAATAACACATTCTCCAACGTATCACTCATGTTTATGCTCTTATGACATGAGACTCGTTACCCAGCTATTAGTATCCAATACTATTCATTGGCAGCATTAAAAATGTTAGTCATGCAATGTCATACTCCCATACGACATTACCTTAACTAGGAATTGATTTGGATGTATTCAAATCAAAGATAATGTATTTATATCTACAACTCTTTGTAGATAGAATTTTGACATCATATTGTATCACGGGATTTCATTCTATGTTATTTATTAATTAAAGCAACTATAAATGCCAAATGATATAAATGCCATTTTATTAATCATAAACAACTTTACAATTAATTTTAGAAATATATTTATCTACTAGGAATAATATTCATAAACCATATGACACGATTGGTTCTAGGGTATATCTCTAACACACTTGACTCTTTGAAACTATAATTCTGGAATCATAATAGCATGCAGTAGATGTCTTATTAGTATGGTTTATATCTGAAATTAATTTTTACTTTCAATATATTTTATGTCAAAACTGAATTTACTTAAAATTTATCATTTTTCTATAAATTAATTTTATATCAAAACTGAATTTACTTAAAATTT
>JAXCLQ010032962.1:0-35726 GCA_035584115.1 Cedrela odorata | reverse complement strand
TATATCTGAAATTAATTTTTACTTTCAATATATTTTATGTCAAAACTGAATTTACTTAAAATTTATCATTTTTCTATGGTTCCAGTATCCACTCACTGAGTTTTTCCCAAAACTTACCCCACCACAGTTTCTAGTGATTGCATGACTCACTTTTAGGTAAGGATTCTAGAAGATATTGTGAAGAGTATTGGGATTTCAAATTCTCCATGTAGTCACCTAAGAGTTAATGTTTTTGTTTGTTTTGTACATTGGGCATGACGCCCAATAATGTATACAAATTATAAGAGTAACTTTTGTATATTTTTGTGCATATTGGTATTGTACATATGCTCTTTTGTATATGAGTATCATAGTATATGTCTAGTATAATAATGATGAGCATGAAGCCTTTAGTTTATGTGTATAAGTTCGTGTATATGATTTATATTTATCTGCATTATAGTTTACATGTTCAAGTTTTGTCTAAGGCTTATAGGGGTAGGATATACCAACCTCTATGCCATCATGATACCGATTTTTGGTGTGTGACAGTATTTTTGTACACATATTCATTAGCTTTAATCCTTATGGGTTTTAGTGCATTGTAAGACACAAGTGTATATATATATATATATGTAATGTTAATGGAAAATGAATGTAAACTGAAATACAAAGTTTCTTCCTCAACTTGTTTGCCTTATTTCTTCCTTTCTTTAAGAGTTTGCTATTTTTTTATTACATTGCAAATCTGAACTTGGTATTAGAGCCATGGCTAACCAAACTATAAATCCAATGTTTTCACTGAATCAAGGAAATAAACAAGCTCTCAATTCGGCTTCAACACAGGGACAAACAGATCTATTATTTTGTACTTATATAAAACTATATAGGAACAATTATCTTGTATGGAAAACACAAAATTTACCCACAATCAGAGTAACGACCTGGAAGAATATATTAATGGCATAAAGAGCAGCCTAGATATACTTATTACCATTACAAGAGAATACTAAAGCACAGTGACAACAGAAATCCAAGCCTACCTGCAATGGTGAAAGTAAGACCAACTCTTCCTAAGCTAGCTTTTCTCGACCATAAATGAAATTGCTCTGACATCCATCACCAATTGTTCCATCTTAAAAGAACTCTAAAAAGTAGTCACAGGGATGTTCTCCTCACAATCTCAAACAAGGGTAATGCAATCAAAGAATTAACTCTAAACACCAAACATGGTTCCATGAATATCAATGAATACTACTTCGAGATCAAAGGACTTGTAGATGCTCTTGCCATAATAGGCAAATCAGTTCATGAAGAGGACTTTAAAAAGAACATTTTGAATAGATTATGAAGTGAATATGATGAAATAGTTATGAACATTACATCAAGAATGAACTCTCTGTCACCTAAAGACATTTATGCTCAACTACTTATCTTTGAAAATCGATTGGAAACAATACAAGAGAAAATATCACATAGAGGCCAATGTAGCCATTAAAAACAATCAAGACAACTAGAACTTGAGAAAGAATCATCAGCCTATTGAAAGAGGGCAAGGTTTTGGAGAAGGAAGAATAAGCTTTAGAGGAAGAAGGCTAGGTAAAAGTAACCTTGACAGAGGACTATCAAAGGTGACATGCCAGATTTATGCCAAGACAAGTCATTTAACCCAAGCATATTGCGATAAGTTTGACTAAGATTTCAAACACAAGAACCAAGGGAACCAAACTCAATCCCTAGACTATATCACAACATAAGAGACACCAAATTAGAGTGGTTGGTACCTTGATAGTGGTGCCATCAACCATATGACAAAAACTTTAACAACATGTCTTTGAAATCTAAATACAAGGGTAAGGAAAATATAAAATCCTTCACATAAAACACAACTTGCTACATATAAACACTGCACACTCATTGAAACTAAAAAACATTCTTCATGTACTAGAAATCAAAAGAATTTGCTTAGCATTTCCAAATTGACTTCTGACAATAACCTTTCTATGGAATTTAATCATTCTAGTTATGTTTTAAATAATTTAAAGTAGAAGGCGATGCTACTAGAAAAGCTAACAAAGGGTTGTATCTACTCAAAGACATCAAGGAGGTTGGAAATGAACTCACTCATCATTATATTACTTGTTATCTCGGTAGTTAGTTTGTAAATTCTCAATTCTCGTGGGAATGAACTCACTCATCATTATATTACTTGTTAACAATATTGTATGCTTACGTTGCGTAAAAATTCTCATAACAGTTGTACACACTTCTTAAAATGACACTTTTTCTTTATCATGAATCAATGTAATACACAAATGATCTAACTTGTCAAGAAGAGATCCTATTAGCAACTCAGTCTTTCAATCATCTTTGAAGGTTTCATCTAAATTTAACAAATTGACTATCAAACAGTTAAAATTATCATATGTTCATTGATACTCATACATGATTTCAGTGAAAGCAGATAAATTATCTTCAACAAATATAGTTGATTCTTATTGTTTTTCTTCATTTATTTATTTTTCAGCGTCTTTCATAATTTAAGTTGTCTCTTTCATGAATGGATACTTATGTTCTCTACAAAAACAAGAGCAAATCATACCATAAGCTTTTACATTCAACCTCGCCCAGTCTCTCGCATTAATATGTTGTGGTTTTGTTTCTTCAAAAAGTATATCAAAATCTTGTTGACACAAGCTATCCATTCCCTCACTCTGCCACAGGCCAAAATTATTTTGATCATTAAATTTCTCTACATTAATTTTTGCATTTGTTACTGATATTGTCTTTGTTGGTGTGGACAATGATGCTATTATTTCTATCATTTACTATTTTATATTATAGCTTGGTATATAAATGAATAGTAATCAAGAGACAATTCCCTTATAAAAAAATTTCTCTTTATTATAACTATCCTACCACAGTATCCAAGCACTAAACCAACTGTTATACTCAATAGCTATCAAATAGTCATAACTATACCAAACTTACAGCTCTGATACCACTTGTTGTGTAGCAGAAGCCTTTTATTTTACTAACACACAACTATTAACTATAGCTATTAAAATATAATAAATATAAAAGCAGAATATTATAAATGCAATAATAAAAGGAGAACTAAAAAATTAACAAGGTTTGGTATAAATATCTACATCCTCAGGGATTGTTGAAAACTTCACTATCTTCAATTAGAACTATTACGAAAATAGGGCTAAATTAGAAAAACTCAAAAACAAATAGGGACCTGAAAGATAAAATACAAACTTTAAAGTTCTATATGAAAGTCCTTATAGACTCAACTAAAAATTTACTAAGACTTAATTGATCTTTAATTGATCTTTGGCTTGGGATTCAAAAAAACATCTCGTGACTTTTAATTTATAAGCCCAATTTAGAATCTTCAAAAGATATCCCACCGATATTGGATATCAAAATATTGAACTAATAAAGTCAAACTCAACAAATACAACAAGTAATAACAAAAATATTAGTGAAGATCAACAATTTGTGTAAATCATTATACCAATCTTGAAAGAAATAAACAGTCCCACCATAGAAGGGAATAAAAAAAATTCACCAAGTAAGGAATTAACTGTCTCATCACACATTGAGTTAATTGTCACGACTCACACCTCCCAAATAATCATCATTCTTTCAAAGAATAATCAACCACTATTGTTGTTATTGAACTTCTCTCATTTGTATCATTGTCTAACTCATCACCCTTTAAGTTCTACCATGTTGCTATTAGTGTAAAACTCATGATTAAACTATGAAGCCGATGTGGTGGATTAGAATTCTTCAACACTTTTATATTTTATACTCCAAAATTAGTTTACGACATCTTATATTTTGGTTATTTTGAAAAGATGAATATTGTTGCATTGCTAATTGCATTTTTAGAACAAGTCACTATATTTTTCTTCCAACCTCTTCATTTTATTGGCTACCTTAAATAAACTTCATGTCATTTACAAAGTGATTTCACCATGATTCCATTCTTCAAATTATAAAGATTTTTTTTCATAACTATCCCAACTTTTGGTTCTTGCAAGTTATTTCTTACAATCAAGCAATTAAACTCATCCATAAACTCATTAACCCGATGATCTTCCTACCTATAATTTTGATATTTAATATACAGTTATTATCGCTTATTTAAAGGCAAAAAAATGTTATATTTGCATTCTCTTTATTCTTTCCATGACTTAATTAGTTTATTATCCATAACTCACCTCTTAATTTGTATTTTTTGCCACCACACAAAAGTTTCTCCTTTTAATATATATGCGACCAATTTCAATTTTTTTTTCTTCAAGCATTTTCATTTAGTCAAAGAAAGTTTCAACCACTATAATCCAATCTAAAATTTTTGCTATATATAATCAACCCTTGAAGACAAGGAAATCTAAGTACATAGAGTAATCAACTCATAACCCTTCTATGCCTTGTCTACAAGTGCAACTAGAAATTGAATCATTATATGATGACTCATGCTTATTGCCCCTAACAACTAAACCTTTTATTGCTTATCGTAACACTTTAATATTGCCACAACTCTTTTATTGCGTGTCATAATGCCTTAATTTTGGCATAAGTTTATTCTTGAACAACCACCCTAACTACTACCACAATAATTTAATGGACTTCCTCTATAGTTAGTTCTTACTTCCCTTTATCACTATCAATATAATTTATCCCTTAAACAATTTCAAAAGGATGGTTGTTCTTTAAATTGTTGGGTGCTCATAAGTATAAGTAAAACTTGCTCACTCTTATATCAATTCATGAGTTAAAAATGCAAAAAAGATAGATAAAACCTAAGAAAGATAGATGAAACCTAAGTTTTAGAAAATCTACATGTGAAATATAAATTTATTAATTTAAAAGATTGATTAACATGTGAAATATAAATTTTACTAATTCAAAAGATTGATTAACAATTAATATAACTCCTCTATTTTTCAAGGTATCTTAAACAAAAATAAAATAGTAAAACCTCTTTATAGTCATAATGTTGGGACTAAACTAATTTTATTAGTACGAGGAGGTTATAACTTAATAGAGGTGTAATTATAGAAATTGTTGTTATGATATAGTTATCCTTAGTGTAAGTGACATAAAGATTGTTAGGTTGATTTCCATCTCATGTGAGGGTTATCCAATCCAATATGGATTAAGAATTCTTGGGTAAAATAGTTTCCTAATCAAATAAATAAAAAGAAGTCTAATCCTACATGGAAAAGAAATCCATGTAAGACTATAAGAATGAAATAAAAACAAAAACTTATATAAACGGTGGCTTACTTTAATTTTTAGAATATATAGAAAAGTATAGAAAAATCACATTGTAGAACCAACAAATTCGATATAAATTAAGTTTATTAGATTTTTTTCATTAATGACTAGGTTACGACATATTAGGTTGTAAGAGGAATTAATTGAGATTACGCATACATAGTTAACACGGAATTGAGGCATAGAATGTTATATATACCTAAGTATGTGATTATTATTATTACTTCCAAGATTTTTAATATGTTGATAGTGCATTAGGTATTGAAGTTGTAGAAAAATCTAATTAAGAAGTAAACTTTGAAATTTAATTTAATAAGGTTATTTGATTTTGGGCCAAGTGTTGTGTGTATATATATATATAGATACACATTAAGCCTAAATTTATGTTTAATCCAAGTTACATTCAAACCACAATGAAACCAAAATCCAACCCATGTTTAAGAATACAATTCAAGCCCAAAAAGAATCCATTTTCTTTACAATTCTCTACAAAATCTCCACCATCCATGTGCTATGATCTCAACCCTCCATTTGTCACCATATTGGCCAATTAAGGTGGTTTTGGATAAGGATAAATTTGGGCCAAAATAAGTGGAGAATTTGGTAGCAAAAATGGGTTCATTAAATTAGGTTAGGTTGATTCAAGCCATCCATTTATGTAATTAATTAAAATACCTAATATTTGATATTTTTAATTTGGAAAAGGGAAGGAGAAGTATATGGGAGAGGAGAGAAAAGAAAGAAACAAAAGAGAAATAAGAAGCAAAGAAGGAAAATCATGCAAACCAAAGAGAAGAAGAAAAGAGAGAGAAAGAGAAAAAGAGAAGAGAAGGATGAGTGAGAGTTTGATTGTTATCAAAGGGTGGTAAGTTTATATGCACTTGTTGATGATTTTAAAATCTTGGTTGTATCTTGTTTTTATTATATGTTGAAATTATAAAGTAAATGGCTTGTTGGTTATAGTAGAGTTGAATACAATGTATGATTTATATATATGGCAGTATTTTGATGTTGAATAATGTGAAATGGACATTAAATAATGTGTAGTTAGTGTGAAAATGTAGAGTGAGTGGTAACGGTTAGGGTAATGAATTTGTGATGATATGGCGATGTTGTGGTTGCGATTTGGTGTAGGAAAAATGTGAATTTAAAGTATGTTTATGTGTATTTATGGTGGCTGGAATTTAGAAAATAGGGCAATCAGTTTGCATTTAGAAAAGTACATGTCAGATTGTTGGAATTTTTGAACAAGGCTCTGTAAATCAAAAGATAGAATGAGTTTCGGACATTCAATTATCGAGTTATAAAATTCTATGAAAACTAGACACATATAGGAAAAACATATCCAAAAACCAGGACAATTTGTACAAAAATGAGTTCCTAGCAAAATTCATAAGTGAGTGTCTTTTTTTCAGACTACATACTATCTCATTTTGCACAGGATCTAGAAATTCATTAATAACTCGAGCATTCAGATTCGGAATCCGAATTCATAAAAAGTCACAAAAACTAGACTCATATAGAATGTTTCATAAAAAATGCAGGCCAAGATTGGTTGTCAATTTTGTACAGCGAAAGTTTAAAATCATTCCTTGTGCATTATAATGTCACTTAGAATCATTTTGGTTTTCGATTTAAAAAATTTCAGTTTAAACTCCATAATGATTCAAACCCTTTTAGTTTTTATTGGGGTAAAGTATACATGCATAATATATATATATATATATATTTATTTAATTATTTATGGTTGTAAATCCTATCGAATGTCGTGTATTGTACATTGTCAGCACAAGCATTTGTCGACCCTGCTTTGAATCGGATAGGCTTGACCATAACCGATGAGTAGATGGACATGTTTTCAAAAATTTTAAATGAACCAATGTAAATGATTAATTGTTTATACAAAATGTTGAATTATGAATGTTTGGAAATCGATTTGAGTAGTTATTTGATTTTGTTTTCCTAAAATACTGTTTAGACAAATTGTTTGAGAAATAAATGTTTTGCGAATTGTTTGAATTGTTTAACTATTCTAAAACTCCAGAATTTTGACTGCATTATATTTATGAAATTAATATGTTTGGAGTAAGGGTAAAATTTTTAGAAAATATGTTTGTATATTTATGAAATGTGTTGTGGATGGATTGATGTATCACAAATCGATTTCTTGTGTTGAAATTTGATGAATATAATGAAAGATTGTTATACGGATTTTATAAATTCAGTTTTGGTGAAAAGTGCTTGATAAAAGAGCATTTGTACAGATGTTTTGCCCTTACTAAGGAGAGGCATAAGGGAGATGTTACATATTTCTACCTGTATTTGAGAAATGGGTAATGAAGTTTATAGAATTGTGTATTTTCACCCTTACTAGAAATAAGGGTAAGGCAAAATTACTAACTTCTGCCTTTATCCACTGGTATAGGGTAAAAGGGAGGTTACTACAGGATAGATTGGTGTCTTACACCGCACCTCTTATTTAGGTCAACGCTAACAAGTGGGCTTATTGATTTTATTCTATAGACTGATGTAAAATAACTCATTAGCGGATCTCGAGATGTCAATTGGATGTACACTGGGAATGTCTAGGGGGATAATTTCCTGGCAAGCCCAGAAATTTTATTTGATCATCCATAGATTTTAAATATGAAATTGTTTTCCATTTCATGTATTAATTATAAGAGAATTAATTGAAAATTTATGTAAAAGGTTATATTTGCTTAAACATAATACTTTTGCTAGTTTGATTTGAGTGAATGGTTTTAAATTACTGTGAAATGTTATACTTTAAATATAATATTCTTACTCTTTTTTTATATTTTTAGTTTTCTGTTGTTTATTTATTCACTAAGTTTCGTACTTATGTTTTATTTTCTTTAAAAAAAATATTTTTTTAGATCAAGTAAATTTCAAGGAGGTCGTCAGTCCACTCTCCAAGCGTAGTTTTAAGACGTGCAGTTAGTAGGAAATCTTGTAGGTATTCAGTGTTCTCCATTGATGTGTAAATATGTTGTCTACTAGGGATCCGAAAACTTTATATTATTACTTGGTTATAAATAATAATAATATTATGTTTATAAATGTTATGCAAAAATAGATATACATGTGCATATCATATTTGAAATCTTATATGTAGATGGATGATATATTAGAAGCCTAAGACATTCATAGGGAATACTAGTGAAAAGTATACATCGCGAGTGTATGGTGGTTGTTATGTGCTCGGATCTATGGATTGGGACGTGACACACATAAAGTGAGTGAAGAGAAAAGAAAGAGGCTAAAAGGGAGAAGAAATTGAAGGAGCAACAAGTAAATTGTTATCCTCTCATTTTACCTTTCTTTTATAACATTCTTTCTTGTTGTTGTGAGCCTTTAGTATTGTTCTATAAAATATATTTGATTGTAATCTCATTATTTAACATATTATAAGTTAATTTTGGACTACGGTCTTGTGACTTTTACCATTGTGGGGTTTTTTTTCCATTATTTAATCAATTCAATGATACATTTCCTTCTTCATTTAGCAAATCAACCATGCCACCCAAAATTAATACACGAACTCAATTAACCGAAAATATTTGTGTTGAGTTGTGCAAGATGAAAGAATTAAACCCTAACTGAAAGTAAAAAGATCTTGTGAAGTGGTTAGAAGATACTCGTAGTCTTAAGGTATCACAAGTAGCAATATCTAAGATACTTAAATGATCAACCAACCTCCTTCAAGAAGAATTTTTGTTGAACCCAAACGTAAAATGTTCAAAGATGTAAGGTATCCAGTATTGGAGTCTGCCCTTTATGAATGTTTTGTATGCCATTAAAAGTATGTCGATAGGAGTGGTAAATTGCTAAAAGAGAAGGGAAATATTTTTTTTAAGCAACTTTACCCCAAACCTATCTTCTTTGAATTTCCAAATGGATGGTTGGAAAAGTTCAAGCTACAACATGTAATTCATTCCTTCCGTTGTTTTGAGGAGAGTGACTCAGTTAATATTGAGAAAATTGAAGCTAGCTTGCCACCAATAAGAGAGGAATTAGCCAAATGAGCTTGAAAAGACATTTATAATATGGATGAAACTGGCTTATTTTATCAAATGCAATTCGATAACTCTCTTGCAACAAAGCAGTTGGAGGGCCGAATGCAAAATAAAAAGAGGATTCCATTTGTTATTTGTTATAATGGTGATGGCTCTAAGAAACTTGCACTTTGGTTCATCTGTAAGTTTCTTAATCCAGGTTGCTTAAGAATGTTAACCGTGATAATCTCAATTGCATGGATGACATCTTCGTTTTTTTATAGAATGGCTTAAACAGTTTGATAGCTATTTGGATAGAAATGTCTTGTTTATCATGGATAATTCTACTACACATGAAAAAAGGGGAATCTCCCTTAACTTTCTTACACAATTGTTTTGTTTCTACCACCAAATAGCATTTTTAAAATTCAGTTATATAATGCAGGCATCATTAGAAATTTCAAAATTAATTATCGCTAGCGCTTTAATTGTCTACTTTTGAAAATGATAGAAGATTATATCCTGGAACTAGCAAATATAAGCATCATTGATGAAATTTTAACTGTAGTTTGTGCATGGGCAATTAATGTGAAGCCACAGACAATTGTTAATTGTTTTAAGCACTGCAAAATTAAGACTGCCATTACAAGTTACAAATGAAATAGATAAGGAGAGTCAAAGAGTCATTGCATAATTGAGTGATCAGAATCAACTTCACTGCACTAATGGAATGGATATTAATGTCTTTCTCTTTCATCCAAATGGACAACAAGTCGTGTATGTTTTAATTGAAGAAGAAACCATTGTTGCAATTAGATAAAAAGAAGAATGAGATAATCCTGATGATGATAGTATATAAATACAAAAAGTTTCATGCTAAAAAGCTCTAAACATGCTTAAGAAATTAGAAATATTTGGTTTCAACAAGAAGGTGTCCATGCTAACAAGTTATTACGTACCCGCAAGTTCAAAGATATGGTAATAACTCTAAAGAATAAATCATTGTCCCAAACAACTTTAGAAAAATATTTTATTCCATTTTTTCTTTTCTTTAATGTAACATATCATAAATATTTTGCAATATGCAGATAATTACTATGTGGAGGCAAGTTCCTTAATATAAAATCTAAAAGATTTATATTACAATGACGAGTTTATTCTCATTTATAACAGGCCCAAATTGGGATCAAATTTTTTTATGACTACGTGAAGGTTATTCCTATACAGAGGATTATTGGAATATTAGAATTTTAAAACGACTTTAATATTCCAACACAATATGCAGCAGAATAAAATTCTTGTTTTATTACATATATAGGGAAACAGAAAATACTTTGAAAATGTTGATGTCTTTTTTGCTATTCTCAGTTTCTACTCTCGCGTGTGGGCACGTTCCCTGGTTTAGTGCGTGAACCATAATTTTCTTTTTAGAAATTTTTTTTTTCTATAGAGCAGAAATCACATCTTACGGTTTTTCTCCTTTTAACATACTTTATAGGTTACACATTTAACTTAGGATATGAGTTGAGCTTGAGCTAGCAAAGGGAATTCAAACCCATGTGCTCTAACTTAGAAGGTTCAAATATAATCATCTAATGATTATCTGGTTTTCTAAATTAACCCCAAACTATTTCACTATAAGCCCAATGTTGCACTCTAGAAAAATCATGTATGTATAATAAAAGCTCATTTAATTTAAAACTCATTAAAATTAAATTTAGACTTTATCATAGATCAATAATATCCACTTAATCAATCCTCTATTTAATAATTGTAATTAAATCAAGCTCATTGTAAATGTCATGACTATTTAATTATATATTTACCTCAAGTTACTCAACTGCTCTAATGATTATTTTCAATACATCTATATTTGTAAATAAATTCACAAGTAAATATTGTCATCCAATAAATAATTTTATTAAATAAATTGCGACAACAAATTTAAATAATCAAGTATCGTAAATAGCTTCAGTAAGCATCATTTGTATTGATTTTATCTTGCAAGTATATGTTCGTACGATTTATAAAATTATATCTCTAAGTTATCGAGATTTTGATCATAGAATAGGTCTCACTCCGTGATAAATCAAAAGATATAACCCATGAATGCAAATTCATTACTTACTCAAGATTAAAATCAATCTAGCTTATTAAAGCTTGTGTGAATAAAAATTAATGATATTTATTTAACTAGATCTTATTCCACAATAATTCAATTCAATCTCTACTTATCAAAATAAATCATTCACTTTAAATAGAAAAACAACAATTTTACATTATGAAATGTTCGTTTTATAAATGACTATGAACAATCTTTTATTTATAAAGAACTTATAATTTATATATTTCTATATCAGTATCTCATGCCTAATATATAAAATTGCATATTTTATAAATAAGGGGTTATAAATATAAATATATGTTTTGTCACGTCCCAAACTTGAGGTCCACCTGTGACAATCGTTTTAGACCTTCATGATACATCATATTCATCCAGAATGTATCAAGAGACTCTGTAAGGCTTCCCTATCAATTTTCAAACCATCAAAATAGTTTGTAAACAGAAATTCTGATCCATAGGATCATCATCAAAGAATTGATCATCCATGATCAATTCATCCACAACACAATCAAATAATAAAATATTAATATGAAAATCATTTCCATTCGGGTTGAACAAAATAATAAATATTTACATAAACATTTAGTTTATAACTGTATTACAAAATTCTAATTATATTTATCTAGTGGGGCAAACTACACATGTGAGTTAAGAAAGAAATCTACCAAGAGCAATGTAGGCTCTTTACCACTACCACTAGCTTAGCGAGAACTAACACTCCTAACTTGAAAGTTGTTATTCTGAGAAGTGAGTATACAACTATACTCAGTGAGTAAATAAAGTATATACATATATGCATACATGCACAAGCATTTCGAAAATCTAGATATTAGGATATCTTCAAAATTTACTCATAAACATCTATATAGATATGTTCATTTAAAACAAATAATTAGAAAATAGTTCATTCGTCTGCCTATAGTTTTTAAACAAATCATCTGAGCTAGCCATACCTTCTCAACTGCTACCTTAACCGAGGTAACGTCGAAAACTATCATTAAGTCTTTTTATGCATAAAATCATATGCAATGAGTACTTATAAAATCAAAAACTGTTTGTCATTTTTTATAAAATTATTTACTTTTTGTAAAGCATGCATTTATAAAACAACGCCTGTCTCATTGATATTGGCCCTGAGTAGTCACTTGGCAAAAGAGAGACTATCCTCATCATATCCGTCAAATCCATAAAATCCCTATCAAGCCGCCAGGACTTTCCATAGGATCTCTATAACCGCACATACATGCATGGCACACAGTGGACTTGTCATAGCCTTTCTCTCTTATACTAACTCCACTACGACTCTACTCACTTATGCGGCCTCTCATAGGTCTGTCCATAGACTACCTCTCTATAGCTACAGTCAATAAACAGGCCCACTGGCCATATAACAATACCCAGCCTTACCGGCCTCATGACTAACATACATGCAATAAAATCAATCATTCTCAACAGTAATTATAAATCATTAAAATAAATTTGGTCTGCCTGGCCACTTCAACATGTATATCAAATCATTTCAATAGTAGACTATGTAATAAAAACATCTCAAAATCATGCAAATCATATAAAACATTTTCATTTCAAATTTTATTTTAGTCAGAAAACAACTTCTCTAACACACAAGCATACATATAAGTACCACACATATATATTTACATATTCATGTATATATAAATTTACTCACAACAAAGGGAAGGTAACCACTCCCACTAAGGCTCCTCATGCCTACTCGGTCCTTCTTTTAGGTTCTTGGAACTTAATACCATACATGCATATATTTATAAATTCCAAGATTCAAATAATTAAACTTAAATGCATTAAATGCTATTGCTCGTGTGAAATGTGAATAATTTCCTTTAATTGAAATTTGACACATATCTCGAGGTTTAATAACAAGGCCATTTATCTGATTTCCATTAATGAAATCTCATGGCCAACTTATTCCAATTTCACCTTTCTAAACAATAACCAACACATATTTCCATTACAATGCTCTAATTAATGCCAATAATCATAACCTAACATTTCTTATGCAAAATTAAGGGAAATCTCGAGTGAATAGTAAAATCTAAGTTTCAACATGCTTAAAATCTTAAAAATTTAACTTCTATTGGGTTAATATGCTTACCTTTAGCTTGTAGAAGTTTGTAGAAACTTCAAATCACCAATTAATAAAAAAATTCTCCGCAAGGGCGCTACCCCTTGACCCCACTCGCTAACCGACTAGCGGGACTGCCGAATGCGTCAGCATTGAGTAACATACTGAAATCCTACTTTTGCTAAATTCTAAACCATAACATCAAATTCATTATATTCATATCATTAAACTAAATTCAAATTCACCTAAGTCTCGAAACTGTGTCAACTAACCATTAATAATGTATGTGTGAAAATGAATATCATCATAATAACTATTTTACCCTTGTGTTCAAAGAATAGGATTTATATGCTTGAAGTTATATGTAAATAAATTTTATAAACGAAAAAAGTATTATTAAAATAAATGCTTTAAGGGTGTAAATCATAACTTTAATCTTAACAAGTATCATTATAGGGAGGTTTTACCATAAATAAACAAATCATATTTGACAAGAAATTAATAACTTAAAGAGCACTCCAATTACAATATTAATAATAAATAATCAAGTTCTCAAAAATAAAAAGATTTCCTAAATTAACTAAAACTTTAAGACTTCTTAAATTGGTCTCTTGGACTTGGAAGAGAAGTTGAACGAATAGGATTTGTGCACAAAAATGTTGCACGAAGAGAACACCGCATGAAGAGAACTTGTCCTACATCAGTTAAGCTTGCATAAAATACAAATGACAAGATTATTACATAAAGCATCAAACAAATCACATTTTTTGTCTACCTTCGAAGAGAATATTGGTCTTTTATGATTATCCCAAAAAAGTCATAATTGTTCATTTATTTCAAAAGGATAGAGAAACTCAAACATTTTACAAAGAATTCTAAATTAAACATCATCAACTTACAAAAAAAATTAAGAAATTGCGAACCCCAGCAAAATTTTATTAAAGAGAGATTATTATAGACATTTTGAAAACCCTAGCAATATTTTATCCTCCAAATTTTGAAAATGTTGAGGATATAAAGAGAAATTGTAAGAGCGGCTTACGCGTCGAGAACGATTCTCGGCCGCGCTCCCACTTGAGGAAGCCATGGCCATTACACGGACAGTGCAAAAAAGCTCCCAAATGACTATGAACATATACATATGCATATTTTAAAAACATTTTAAACAAAACATCAATATAAATAAAGTACACATACTTTAATGTCGATATCCGGAACAAGCTACTCTGTTAGCTTGAAGGCGTGTCCACACACCGAGGTAATTATGATGATTTTCGGTTACCCAGATTTATGTCAGGAGACCTTAAACAAATGTATCAACTTCACCAAGTTAATACAAAATTTTCTTAGATTCATAGGTTTATTCTCTTCCACATGAGCAAATAGAAATTTTCTACCCTAGAAAATTTCTATTTGCTCATGTGGAAGAGAATAAACCTATGAATCTATTTCATCCCTTTCTTCTTCTTCCTCTTTCTCTCTTTTCTTTTCTTTCTTCCATATGGATTTTGTTAAAAATGAATTTTCTCTCTCCTTTCAATAATGATGTCTAAGGGCAAGGAAGGAGAAGAATATTATTTAATGTTTCAATTCCCAATTGAAATTCCAAAATTATGAAAACCAAATCCCACGTATACACTTTTTCATCCATTCATTTTAATCAAATTAACATAATGGATTACAAGTGTCATACTTTTACCCATCGATTCCAAAATTCATTTCAATTTCATTAATTCATTTAATGAATGGAAAATATCTAGTATATATTAATATTAATCACATTAATACATATTATTTGCTAAAGGCAAGAATGAGAGAGAGAGAGAGAGATATTTTATTTAAACAATATAAAATAAAATAAAATGATTACATTTTTAATTTTATATCACATATATACTAAAGTGTAATCATCACTCTTACAAAGTTTGACTTTTAAATATTAATTGTAAAAGATACTTTTCTTTTTCTTCTTTTTTAATCATAATTAAAGAAATAATCTTAGCCATTGAATCAAAATGAATGGGTAAGATTTAATCAAGAATTTAATATTTGGCAACATCACATGGTGTCATTTGTCAAATAAGAATCCATTTAACAATTATTTAATCATTAATAAATGAACCATTTATTTATTATTATCCTTATAACAAAATATATTTTCCAAATCTTCACATATCTGTAAATCATATTTACGGTATCCGTATAATTACTTAAATATTTCTCACGCAAACGTGTGCTAACACATCTTAACCAATAAATTAATTTTTTACAATAAAGAATTAAATTGTTATTCAATCAAAGTATCAAAATAATATCATTAACTAACTTAATGAATATAGTATAATGGCAACAATCATCATCATCAAGTAACCGATTAATGTGTGTGACCGTCTGGGTTTACCATGAGTTGGACATAAGCAGATATGAACCTTTTCGCATCACTTCAGTATAACTCCTTGTAATCAAAGTTTCTAATGATCATGAGTAACCTCTAGCAAGATATCATGACCCCCAGACACGAATGAATCAGTATTCAAGATAAATTCATATAGTCGTACATGCATGTAGTAAAATCACTCTACTATCAACTCTCGGTTAAGTGTAGATCATGGAACCGTCAAACACCTAACTCAATCATAGGAACAGGAACTTAAATCATATACAGAATTTGTGTATCCAAAAATATCTTTTCGAAAACACATACTCTGGTTAAAGATTTATTTTCTATATATGACATCTCTGCCTAGGATCTCAAGCTCCAATATCTAAGCTAGCAGATTCCATCTTGGTTATCACCTATCCTCATACACTAAGAATACATTGTCAACAAGCTTCTTTCACAAAGCATGGCTAGCCCAGTTTAATATACATAAATGAACAATATGCCTCAATGTAAATGGTAACCGTGATACCTCAAGTCAAAGTACTAACGGTACACTAGTATGGCTGTGTGACGTATCATTGACTATGGATAATCACACAAATAATTCGTCATATTTAGTTACATTCAGTAACACGTTCTCCAACGTATCACCTATGTTTATACTCTTATGACATGAGACTTGTCACCCAACAATTAGTATTCAATACTAATCTTTGGCAACATAAAACATACCAGTCATGCATTGTCATACTCCTCTATGACATTACCTTAACTAGGAACTAATTTAAATATATTTAAATCAAAGATTTTGTACTAATATCTACAACTCTTTGTAGATAAAGTCTTGATATCATAATAAATCACGAGATCTCATTCTACATTAAATATATAATTAGCAACTGATTATGCAAAATGATATAATATGTTATTTTATTAATTGTAAATAAATTTATAATTAATTACAAAACTATATTCATATACTATTATAACTGAAATTTTATGTAATTGTTATATTCAAATTTTAGTGACCAGAATAAAATTTTTTCGTACGTAAGAGATTGATAATTTGAAAAATGAGTTAATTATAACTAGACCAAAGGATGTTACATAGATTTGGCCTAATAGGTTGATAGGATTTACAAGAAAAATTAGCTAAATAAATTAACTTTTTAAATTAATGATTTTAAGTTATTTAAACGGCGATTAGGCTAAAAAAACAAATTGTAAAAATAAGCCCAAAATCAAAGCCTAGTCCAATTTAAATGGCTGGCCCACATTTATACATTTAAAACATTACAAAGTAGAAGAGAGAAGAGAAGAGATGAAAGAAACTAGAGAGGTGAAGAGAAATCGTGAAAGAGAGTTGGAGAAGAAAGAAAGCAAACCGTGATAGAACAAAATGGGAAAGAGAAGAAGAGAAGTAAGGAAAGCCTATTCGAGCAAGAGAGAGGAATAGGAAATTACGTCAAGAGAAGAAGAGGATGGAGATCGTGGCAAAAAGAAAAAGAAGAAAGAACAAGAGAAAGAATAGAGAAGGATATGGCAGAGTAAAAAAGGGGAGAAGTTGCCAAAGATGAGAGGAAGATGTGAAAAAGGGAGAGAGTCTTCAAAGAAAATGGTTTTGATAGAGTGAAAGAGAAAATGAAGGAGACAAAGAGAAGTAAGGGAAACTTGTCCGAGTAAGAGAGAGAGGAAAAGGAAATCATGACAAGATAAGGAGAGGATGGAAATCACGGTAAGAGGAAGAAGAAGAGAGCAAAAAAGAAAGAGAGAAAGAGAGAGACCGGAAGAAGGAAGAAGGGAAATTATGTTTTCCAACAACAAGGTTGGTAGGTATATATATGTTGGTTATGATTTTAGTTTATGAATTGATTTTGTATAGATTGCATTATGAAAATTTCGAGTGATATAACTTGACTGTTTGTGAAAATTTTGGTTGACAATGTATAATTTAGAAATATCTATGGCAGTAAGTGTTCCATATGGGTGTGTGATAGTGTTTTTAGATGCAAAACCATGAGAAATGAGAATGTAAGCATGCATGGTAAATTTGTGAATGGGGGAAATTATTATAAACTTAAATAACTAAATACGACAGGGAATATTGTGTGTATTTGGCTATGTAGTATGCTTATGAAATGTAAAAACTTAAGTAATAATAGAGCATGAAAGTGGTGGCTAAGTTGTAGTGTTGAACTTGATAGAAAGGGGCTGGAAGTCGACAAGATAGGGGCAGTTTCGGCTTGCTGGAATCTTAACCTAAGATCAGTAATTTATTTATAAAATGAATTATAGAGCTCCAATTAATAAACTGCTAAATTTTAGGAAAACTAGACATAATTATGACCAATATAGTCAAAAATTAGAATTTTTCATACAACAACAAGTCCTTAATAAATTTTAAAAGTGGCTGCCTTGTGTTACATTTTAGTTTGCCAAAAATGCTTAATGATAGAAAACCTAAAATGAAATACTGTTCTCGACATCAGTTTTTAGCACCATCAAATTCTATGAAAACTAGACACATAAGAGAACAACATATCCAAAAATTAGATTGTTTCATGTAGGGATGAATTCCCAGCAAAGGTCGGTAGCCAGTTATCTTGTTTGGCACCGGACACTGTCTAATGTCTCCGCAGTGTATAGTAAATTAATTATAACTTAAACATTAGGAATCGAAATCAAGATCCATAAAAGGCTTTGGAAACTAGACATGACAATGATTGACATAATTAAAAATTATATTTTTTTGTCATGAAACGGATACCCAAAAAAAATTGGAATAGATCTGCCTTGTCATATAGTTGCACTGTTTTATTTACATCGTATGTCGAAAATTGGTTATAACTTAAGCGTTCAGATTCGAAATCCGAATTTGTAAAATGCGACAGAAACTAGACTTATAAATAATAAAGATATTAGAAATTCAATTTAAGATTCAATCCCGATTGATCCCAACGAAAATGCAAAGTTGACCCATGTTCAGTAAAGTGCTATAAAAAATAATCGAAAAGTGAATTGTGAACATCCGACTTAGATAAATTTGGTTTAGAACCCCTAGTGATCTTAAACATCTGAATTTTATTGAGATATGTACATGCATAATATAGCTATTATGTAATTATTTGTGACTATAAATTTTGACGAAAGTCATATGTTGTAGAACGATCACCGAAATATTTGTCGATCCCTTTTTAAACTGAATTAACCAATTCCAAACAGGTGAGTGAAATACTATACTATCTTATTTTTCTTAATATGATATTCATAATTATTATATGATTATGATCATGTATATGAAAATGATGAGTTGAAATATTAGCTACGTGTGGAAGAGTTGATAAGTTGTGAGATTATGGCCAAGAAGAGGTCGAAAATGATAAGTTATGAAATTATTGCTAGGAGAAGGTCGAAAATGATAAGTTATGAGATTATGGTCAGAAGGGGACCGAATAGGATGTTGAAATGAATTTTTCATTTATGATATAGATATATATATATATATAATTATGATGTGAATATGCATATATCTATATATAGTTATGATATATATACATGTGTTTATGATGTGTGTGTGTATATATATGTTTACATTTATAATATATACTTAAAAACCAATGGGAATTAATTCGAAAAGGTTAAAAATGTGTTGAGTTATTGTGAAGTGACCGTTATTATTGTATTGAATATTATTTCCGAGTATGTCGATGGAGTGTTGGATTATTGTGAAATTACAATATGAGATTTGGGTTATGATATGTAAGAAGGAGACATTGTGATTGGTTGATTATATAGAGTTGATTTACCTATTTCATGAATTGAAAGTTTGGTTATAATATCGGTGTTTGATGTGGCTTGAGTATTCTTAAGTTGTTTTATCATCAAACATCAAGTGCACATAAGTAATTGTTAACTTAGGACCAAGAGGAACGACGATATGTAACACTCCAAGGCACTAAAGAGTTTAAATATGTGTTTGGGGGGACGACGATACGTAACGCCCCTAAACACTAGAGTTCTTGTAGTGATGTATGTGTGGTGATGTACTTTGTAAGTACATGGAATTTGATTGTGATTAAGTTGAGAAATTATCAGATGCATATGAATATATATATATATATATTGAGTTCATAACATCTACAACCATAATATATTTGTTATTTACAAATCAGTAATAATACATAATTCATGGATCCTGCTAAAACCTCATATGTCATACCCTCGCCCGTGGGGTTCACACGTGACAATCGCCATAGACTCTCAAGACACATTCTTAACTCGCTGAATATTTCCCTCAAGCTTGTAAAGCTGCTTGGGTACCTATTCCCTGTATAATCATTTAATTGGTTTACATCCATAAATAAATATATACAAAATTTTTCTCAAATAAACCCAGTGGACTATCTTACACAACTAGTGATTCGAGAACAAAACCAATACCTAAGGCTTTACACCCCTGAATGATTACCACCACCTGGTAATGTTCTTTGCTTCGCTCAATTTCTTGAAACTAGAGAGTGAGAGGGTGAGTATATGGGAATATACTCCGTGAGTGGATAGATAAAAATATAGGTTTTGAAAAACATACATATATATATATATATATATATATTGTTAAAACTCTTTATTTTAACAAAACCATGGCCTGTTATTCAAACATCATTAGGCTGGCTCTCTTTCTCGGTGATCACCCTGGCCGTAGGTAATCCCGAGACCATCAGTGAGTTTTATGTACTATAAATAATATTCATATAATAAAAACAATTATTTTTAATGTAAATAATGCGTGTTAATTATTTAAAAATTGGTCCACCACTGACGTTGGCCTCGAGTAGTCATATGGTGATACTCATAACTGTCCTCGTCAATCCTGCAGATGTACAACTCCATATCATCATCCACCTATATAACTGCCCTACTTGTGGCGCACTCACCTAGGCAGCCTTTTATAAGTCCATCCCTAGGCTACTACCCTGTAGCTACAGTCATATACAATCATGGCCCTCCAGGTTATATCACCAATACAATCCACATTCAAAATCATTTATATAAATATTTATAATCATTTCATTTTCAATATCATTGCAAGCAATACATTTTCAATATTAAACTTGGCCTCCTGGCCAATCACATATTCATTTAAACCACAGGTCACTCATATTTAATTCAAAACAATAAATAAACTATTTCGTAATTCATAAAACAATAAGTTCCATAAAGTATTTTAAAAGCAAGAAAACGAGTAAAAATAGCTTTACTCACTGTAATAGGGAAGGTCTCAATTAAATGGAAGGTTTGCCACATCAGCTAAACACCTTAGCAGCTGGAAATGCAAAAGTCTCTTAGTCAACATTCTTGTTGTGCAAAAAGACAAGAAAGGATCAAGACAACCCAACGCCTGCAATGCAACTATAGCAGCATCCTGATTTCTTTGCTCCCTCACTCATGTTAAAGGCAGTATAATAACTAATTATATTCTGTTGTATTTCAAAAAATGTGATTACACAGCTGTATATTCCTTTAGGTAGTATATACTTTGAGTTATATATATTGTAAAGATTAAGGCTTTGTTTTATCAGAGAAACATATTAAAACAAAAATACATTCCACATCTCCACTTTATTGCATATTTAACTTGGTATCAAAGCTATTTTAATGGCAAACATTGCTGGAAACATATCACCGATTCCACAAAATCAACAAATCCTTTCCTTTAGTGCACCAGTTAAGCTAGACAAGCATAATTTTTTGGTTTAGAAGACTCAAGTTCTTCCAACCGTGAAGGGCAATGACCTGAAAGGGTATATTGATAGCACTAAGACAATGCCTGACGATTATCACATCCACAGATGAACAACAGAATGTGTTGAACATTGACAACCCAGCATTTTAGCAGTGGAAGAGGCAAGACCAGCTTCTACTCAGCTAGCTGCTTTCCACCATAAGTGAGAATGCTCTCGTTTCATTCACTAGTTGTGTGACTTCAAGGGAGTAATGGCTAGCCGTCTCAAGGCTTTACTCCTCACAAAGCCATGCCAGAACGATGCAACTCAAGCATCAACTACAAACAACAAAAAAGTGATCTATTAACATTAGTGATTACTTCTCCAAAATGAGAAGCATAGCAGATGCTCTAGCCATTACAAGAAAGAACTTAAGTGAGGAAGATCTGGAAGAGCACATTTTGAATGGGCTTGGGTTCAAATTCGATGCCTTTGTGGTAAACATCACTTCAAGGATTGAGTTGTTAACACTAAAGGATGTCTTTTCACAGCTTCTCATTTTTAAAAGCCGACTAAAGCACAATAGCCTCTCAGACACCGTTAAGGTTGAAGCAAATCTAGCTACCTACAATAATACCTGGAATTAACAAAAAAAGAAACAACTCAACAAGCATTCAAGGAGGAAGAAACCAATGATTTCAAGCAAGGTCCCAAGCTGCTCGAAGTAGAAATAGAGGCAGAGGAAGAGGAAGGACTTATTAGGGAAGAAATCAATTTAAACCAACATGTCAAATCTGCAACAAAGTTGGTCACTCTGCCTCTGCATGCTGGTATAGATTCGATCATGATTTTAAACCTAAGAATGCCAACAATCAAGCTCAATCATCTGCCTACATGACAACTCATAATACAGAAGGTGAAAGAGGCTAGTATCTTAACATTGGAGCCACAAATCATGTGACCAATGAGCTGAGCAACCTGTCCACAAAGAGAGAATACAAATGTATGCATAAATTGATTGTTGGTGATGGTAAGAAACTTGACATTTGCACATAGAAAACAACAAGTTACATGTAAGAAATAACAAATCTCTAAAACTGAAACATATTCTACATGTTCCACACATTACAAAGAATCTTCTCAACATTTCGAAACTTACCAATGACAATGGATTAATTGTTGAATTTGATGAAATTAGATGTGTTGTGAAAGACAAGAACAGGAGGGTGTTGTTACAAGGAGTGGTTAAGGATGGTCTATACCTGTTAAAAGGCATGAGAGGAAGTAAAGATAAACACTTAAGAAAGGGAGTCAATAACTCAAAGTCAATTTTATCTATATTTTCTTTGCATGCTTCAGTCAGTTCCAATAGCTTAAGAAGTCCAGAGTCAGTCATTTCATCTTCTATTGAGTCAGTCAATATTGAGCCTACAAGTCTTACAAATACATTAGATGTCCTTCATAGGAAGATTGGTCATCCCAATAATCAAATTCTTATGAAAATCTTGTCATCTTATAAGAGCTTTAATCAAATCAATAGAACTCAATTTCTATATTTTTCTGATGCATGTCAATATGGTAAAAACCATAGACTACCACTTAAATCCAACCAAACAAAAAAATCAAGGCCATTGGAACTTGTCTATTCTAACTTATGGGGTTTAGCCACTATTACTTCTAGCAATAAATTTAAATATTACATGAGCATAATTGATAACCATACCAAGTTCACTTGGGTATTTTCCTTGAAGAGCAAGGCTTAAGCATCTCAAACATTCTTGGACTTTAAGACTCAAATTGAAAACCAACTAGAAAAGAAAATTGCCATATTACAGATTGACATTGGGACAAAATTTAAACCATTAAAACCAATTTTAAAAGAACAAGGTGTGATTTGTAGACATTCTTGTCCATACACATCCATCCAAAATAGAATTATAGAGAGAAAACATAGGCACATAACTAAAACATGATTGACTCTTCTTACACAAGCACACTTACCTTTAAATTTTTGGTGGGATGCATTTGAAACATTAGCCTTCCTGATCAACAGATTGCCCACTGCAACACTGAACTACCAATCACCATTTGAGAAGTTATATCATAAGCAACCAGACTACTCTTTCCTCAGGACATTCGAATGTGCCTACTATATCTTCCTAAGACCATACAACCAACACAAGCTATAATTTTATACCACCAAATGCACATTTATAGGGTATAGTGCAATACACAAAGGATATAGATGTTTAGATAAAATTGGAAAATTTTTCATTGCTAGGCATGTCACTTTCAATGAACATGATTTTCCTTTCAAAACATCATCTTTAAACACACAAGAAGGTCAATAGCCTAATAAATCAGTCATGTGCAATTTCTCACCTCTACTCCCAGTGCCAATGTCTTCTCTTTTAGGAAATAAATTTAACTGAGAACTATCAGAAGCTACTCCTTCAACAATATCATAAAGTTTGGAAATTTCTGCACATACACAAAAATTCCTACATTATGAAATAAAAAACCATGAAACACCAGAAACAGCCTCTGAAACATAAACTTTCATTCCATTTCAAGACCTGAACCTAAACACACATCCCATGATAACAAGATCAAAGATGGAATTTTCAAACCCAAACTTTACTACATTGAAAAGAAACACTGACCTTATGAGTACATACCAAAGACAGTAGCAGAGGCAATGAAAGACAAAAACTGGAAACATGCAATGTTAGAAGAATATAAAGCACTTGTGAAAAACAAAACTTGAGACTTGGTTTTAGCAGAACCTAGCATGAAGGTCATATGCAACAAGTGGATTTTCAAATTGAACTACAACTAGGATAGTTTGGTGGCAAGGCATAAAGCCAAACTAGTGGCTAAAAGCTTTCACCAAATTATTGGAATTGATTTTACTGAGACATTCAACCCAGTGGTCAAGTCATCAACTCTGAGAGTAGTAGTGAGCTTGGCAGTGCATTACAATTGAGACATCAAACAAATGGATGTCAACAATGCCTTCCTAAATGGAAGCCTGAAAGAAGATGTCTACATAGATCAGCTAGAGGGATTCGAAGACACCAGCAAACCAGATCACGTATGTAAGTTAAACAAAGCACTCTATGGCCTGAAGCAGGCTCTAAGGGCATGGTATGAGAAGTTAAGGGCTGCATTAGTAAGCTAAGGCTTTGAGAATTTGAAGATAGACACATCACTGTTTCTTCTATCAAGCAGCAGTGAAATCATCATCCTACTTGTATATATGGATGATATTCTTATAATTGGAAATGCCGAGAAACTTATCAATGAGACAATTGAGAAGTTGAATAAAACATTCTCTCTATAAATCCTTAGGTCACTGAGTTACTTTCTGGGAATTGAAGTGAAAAGAGATGATCAAGGACTGCACTTGTGTCAAAGTAAGTACATCCAAGACCTTTTAAAGAAAACTGGTATGCAAGACTATAAAGAAATGAATACACCTATGAGCACAAGTGAGAAATTCTCAAAACTCTTAGGGAACAACTTCACAGATAGATCATTCTATAGAAGTCTTATAGGTGCACTACAATATGTGACACTCACTAGGCTGGACATTGCCTTCAATGTGAACAAGTTAAGTCAGTTTTAAGAATGTCCAAAGTAACATCATTGGATAGGATGTATGAGAATTCTAAGGTACCTACAGGGTACAAAAAATCATAGATTATACGACATAAGAGAAGGAAAAATGAATTTAGTAAGTTTTGCAAATGTTAACTAGGCAAGAGATTCGAATGACAAAAGATCAACTAGTGGTTATTCCATTTACTTTACAAGAAATTTGGTCAACTGGAGCTCCAAGAAGCATAACACACTGTCAAGATCAAGCACTGAGTCAGAATATCGATCATTGGCACAAACAGCAACTAAGATGTCCTGGTTGAATTCTCTGCTTTCAGAACTCAACATAAAACCAAACAAAAGTCAATGATGTGGTGTGACAATTCAAGTGCCTTACAATTGGCAGAAAACCCTGTGTTTCATGGTAAATCAAAGCATATTGAGATTGATGTACATTTCATAAGAGAAGGAGTAGCAAGATGAGAGGTGGAAATAAGATACATACCAACCAAAGATCTAATTGCTGATGTGTTAACTAAACCTCTATCAAATGAGAGGTTCCAATTTCTAAAGAGCAAACTTAACGTCTTAACAGACAGCTAAGTTTGAGAGAGAGAGTTAAATGAAAGGTCTTCCACATCAGCTAAACACCTCAACAGCTGGAAATGCAGAAGCCTCTTAATCAACATTCTTATTGTGCAAGAAGACAATAAAGGATTAGGACAACCTAATGCCTGCAATGCAGCCATAGCAGCATCCTGATTTTTTTGCTCTCTCACTCATGTTAGAGGCAGTACAATAACTAATTATATTCTGTTGTATTTCAAAAAATGTTGTATATTCCTTTAGGTCGTACATACTCTGAGTTATATATATTGTAAAGATTGAGGCTTTGTTTTATCAGAGAAACATACTAAAACAAAAATACATTCCACATCTCCACTTTATTGCATATTTAACTGTCTCCACTCTCTACACTAGTCCTCGCGCCTAGTTTGTCTCTTTTCCGAGTGCTCGGCGCCTATATTACACATATATAACATTATAACTTCGATATTCTAATCAATTAACATTTATGTCTTATATGCAATGTTCATGGTCGTTTTATCTCAATTTTCATAGTTTGGCACATGCAACTTTACGAGACTTCCTCACAAGGGTCATTTAGCTGATTCCCAACAATGGAATCCCATGGCTATAATTATTCAAATTTCGTATTTTCATCTAAAATGGTTATGCACGTTCCAAGTGTTATTTTACGCTTATTTAGCATTATATACTTTCTAATGTCACCAATTAACACCAATCTACGTTTCCTACACAAATTTAATCGAAACTTTAGGTGCACAGTAACCTTAACACTCAAACAAGCTCAAATTCGGCAAATTGAACTTAGAATAAGTTTATAGGCTTACCTTTAGCCTGTAGATGTCTTTAGAAACCTTACATTGGCGTTTAAACCTGAAACTCCCAATTTAATTTGAAACCCTAGCTCATTCTCATACTCATCCTTACTGTTTCATGCTAAAATCGATATCATATTATTGAGGAAAAGATAAGGAAACACTTCACCATGAAATTTGGGCGAAAATGTCAAAGATTTGGCTGAGATCTATGAACTGTCGTGAGAATGAGAGAGAGAAACAGCTTTTAGAGAGAGAAATAAATGGGTGAATAAAGAAGACACTGATATCGTTTTCCCCTTATGAGTATTTATAAACATAGGTGAAATTACCAATTTGGCCATCGAATCTCATCCAAATTTGTGTAAAATATCAATACTTTTAAGTTGGGTATCAATACTTTTGGCTTAAGTATCTATCCCTTTAGGTTGGGTATCGATATTTTTTAGCTGGGTATCGATACTTTTGGTCTAGGTATCAATCCATTTCTTAAAACTTCGATTCTGGAAATTCTTTCAACCTCAAGTGTTAATACATTTGCCTTTACATATTGATCATTTTCCTTTCAACGTATCGATACCTTTGTTATAGGTATCGATCTAGTTCAGTATATAATTATTTTCTAACTCTCTATTTTGCCATGTATCAATATCTTTGATAAAGGTATCGATCTGGCCCAATTTGTAATTAATTTCAAACTCTCTATCTAACCATGTATCAATACATTTAATGAAAGTATCGATCTGGTCCATCTCGTAATTATTTTTGAACTCTCTGTTTCGTAAGATATCGATACTTTCTCCATAAGTATCGATCTGGTCAATTTGTAATTTCTTCCCAAGTCTCTAACTTGCAAGGTATCGATACATTTGAATGATGTATCGATACTTTCATTCCAAATATCGATCCCTTAATGTTTAGAATAAATTTTTAACTCTTTTCTTTTCATTCCCTAACACCAATTCTATTTACCTTTTGAGGGCTCCACCCCCGATCCCCCACAAGAGTGTTGTCCCTTGACCCCGCTCACTAATCGGCTAGCGAAATCACTGAATGCATCAGCATAGGCAACATGTGAAAACCCAATTTATGAAAAATTTTAAATTATATTTTCAATTTCATTGTATTCTCGTTATTAAACTTAAATTTAAAATCGCCTTGTTAATGTGCCAATTAATTTTGTATAAGGTACATGGGATAATGAATATCATTAAATATCTATTTTACCCCTTTGTTCAAAAAATAGGTTTACATCATATATATACATAACAGCGAAGAAATTAAATACCTACAAGTCTCCTACAACTATACTCTGCAAAACTATATCTGGAGGTATGGACTCACGACCTCCTTGCAATTTTTCTAATCTGAAAATATTTTTAAAAATAAAATGTGAGTACAACCAGTGAATAGATGAATAATAAAAATTTGAAATCATAAAATATGAGTAAGGGTAACACATTTTTAATTAAATAAATACAGATTTGTCACAACCTTAAAACACTTCCTCAAATCCAATCAATATGATAAAATAATTTCACAGTTAAAAACCTGAAATTTAAACAGTTCATTTAAAATCACACAAGCAATATAAACAAATTTTATTCTAAAGGGACACTCACCCATTACGATCCATCCCTTTAAGCTTTTTACAGAGGGAAACTCATCCATTACAACTCATCCCTCAAGGCTTGGTTTCAGAAGGAAGCTCATTCATTACAGTCTATCCCTCCAGGCTTTATTACAAATAGAAGCTTACTCATATTGGTCTGATCCTCAAAATTTTATTACAAAGGAAAGCTCATCCATATTGGTCCATCCCTCAAAGCATGAAATTCACATGACATCATTTATCACATATGTCGTAAATGAACATAATTCAACTTATCACACATCAATTCATCCACATAAATATTTCATAAACTTTCAAACACATTACATGCATTTTACCCTTACTCGTGACAATGTTAAACGCATATTCAAAATACATTTAGTTTTCATAAATCAACCAAATAATTTATCATTCAAATCTTTCTTAAAATAGTAAATAATTAAACATGTAATTTATTTATTTAAAAATCTTGAAAATATTCCATCTACTTACCTGTTACGCTCTAAGCAATTCGATTCAAGGCGTTAGCTTTGAATGCTTGGGTTGTCAATCTACAATAAACTATTCTTCGTTAGACTCTTATACAATATATCTAATCAAATAAAACAAAGGCATTATGTACAAACTTGTCACCTAAATAAATATCAATATGATTAAATATTTATTGAATAAAATCTGAATTTAGTCTAGGGGTCTCTTTTTATGAACAGGACACACCCTACACTTGCGATAAACGTGCGGCACTCAAAATTGGCAGTATATCTCGACCTAAATTTTTGGTGACACACTCTATTATGAGTCTAGTTTCTATCACATTTTATAAATTTAAATTTGGAATTCGATTACTCAAGTTATGACAAGCTTTCGACATGTGACACAAGAAAACAGGGTATGACCTCCAACAGAGCAACCATATTCTGAATTTTCTTGTGATCTCATCTCTTCACGAAACAAGTTGATTTTTGGATGTATTATGCTCCTATATGTCTAGTTTCTAGAGAATTTTATAACTCATAAATTTGATATCCAGAACTCGCTCAGTTTTTATTTTTCCGAGCCTTGCTTAGGGTTTTCAGTAATCGATAAAATCTACGTATACACAATTTCGACCTTATGTTTTTAACACCTTATGGCCACTAAACTCATGACCTATAACACTTGATTCCTTCATTTTTCTAGCCCCAAAACACACACATGTGAGTGTACAACCACAGCCCACTTTTCGCATGTTTATGCATTAGTTTTCACAACACCGCACATGTAATACAACACAACTTTCACCCCGACAAATTCATCACCCTTTCTATACTTCATGACCCTTTATTCGTACACTTCCCATGCATGCAACATCATCAAAGTTTGGCCAAATATCAGCTTATATACTGTCTCATATATATAGCACTCACTACCATAATTTTCTAAAACCAAATTACACATACAGTGCACATCAACAACACAACTCTTCATTCACCTATTTCATACCTCATTCCTCATCAAACCATCGTCACACACACACACACACACACACATATATATATATCATTTCATACATTCATATTTTGCAATAACCACAAATTCATGTTTTTGCATCAATTCAACATCAAATAAACATAAAACAACAAATATAACTTCAAAAACAACACACACACACACACACACTTACCACAAAACTCGGTTTCTGTCTCTCCTCCTCCCTTTTTCCTTCTCTTTCTTCTTCCTTCTCTCTATGTTTTCCTCTCTTCCTCACCTAGCCGGCCATACTCTCCACTTTTCTCCTTGGCTTGGTCAGTTTTCTTCCCTTACTTTGCTTCACGTTTTTTAGCCTTCCATTCTTCCCTTCTCGTTTTCTCCTTGCCTTCCTTTTGTCATACACAGTTTTTGCTCTCTTTCTTTATCTAAATTCTTGGCTAGAGAAATGTAGAAAACACTTGAATCTTGAAGACTAAATAAAACAAATTTGGGCTTAGGCTTTTGATTTATAATTTGGGCCTTAATTTTAGTTTAAGTTTGGGCTTTAATTTGCTTAATAATATTGGCCTACACTTAGTAAAATTTTGGGCTTAACTTAGTAACATCATTGGGTCATAATATAATAATATGAATATTTTAATGGTGGCCCTACACTTTTTACTATTTACATTATTTCCCTAACTTATGGTAATTTCGCCTACTAAACCCTTAAGTTTTAAAAACTTTTCAATCTAATCCTTGTGTCATTTGTGACTATCATGAAAATAAAAGAGAAATAAAATCATATACTAAGGTGTGTGTGTGTGTGTGTATGGCATTTTATGCCTAAATTTCGGTTAAACTATACGTGCATAGCTTAAACAAGTTCCCTCAAAATTGAACACGTCGAAATTCGTCACTAATGCCGAAATCGAATAAACTTAAGTTATATCAAATTTTGTGGTTCTACATATTGAGTCTCCTTAGACTCGACAACACCCCCCCCCCCAATCACCTCTCCAGTTTTGCAGAAGCTTGGATTTAGTAAGCCTTTCCAATATCATGAAGACACGAGATGAGGAAATAGTCTACATCGCAGTCACCAAGGTTGTTGGGTCCGTCATATATACAGAGTTGTAATTTTATTTTGTTGCATTAAGTCGAGTTTGATGTTGGGTTTTGAATCCATGAGTATAGTTAGACTGTTGTATAGTTAGTTCACCATGATATGTGTTGTAAACACTTAGGTTGTATATAGTTTCAATGGCCATATATCACCTTTGAGTTGTATGAGTATGTTTTATAAATGTGTGGTGCATGCATGGTATGCATTGATATTTGAATAAGCTGTATAAGGCTTAGGATGATAGAATGGTTCTATCACATATCGGTAACATCCTAAGTTTTGGGATATTACATATACAAGAAATGATATCCCAGACTCATATAACACGATTGATTCTACGGTATATCTCTAACAGAAATAATATCAATAAAGAGCAATTTTAGATAAAATAGAGCATATAACTTAAGACATTTTATTTTTTACCTTGGTGTCAATGTTAATAGATAAACGTCCTCGATAAGTTTTTGGCATATTATCCTAATTTTTGTTAGTTTCTTTTTTTTTTTCTTAACAAAAAATTGTCACTCTCGATAACTTATTGACATGTAAATATCAAAAGTTTTTGAAAACCGTAGAATTATGTTAAGAAAAATCGTATTTCTAATTGTGTGTTCTAAATCATATGGGAGTTTAAGTCTTCTTTCTTATCTTCACTCAATATTTCCTTGAATCATAGTAGAAGTTGAGCACAAGATTTTGAGGAATGGGAGTTTTACAATAATTCAAGAACCTAGTTACCATCATCCGCAATGACCCTACTAAGATTGTAATTCCTTTGTAAAGACGTACGATGGTACGTGATTGTCAATGGTGTTCTCTCGAGTCAAACTCCTTGACAGTCACTTATGCTAGCATGGTATGCAATACTTGGCGCTAACTTGGTCAAACTTAGTGCCGAGCACTCCCCAAGTTTTTGTATGCATGCAAAATGCTTAGCAAGATGACTCAAGTCATGATCACACTACTTTATCATAGTTATACCACTAATATTAAGTCATGATTTTAATTAGCTACCCTCAAATCTTCACTTAATTTTAAATGATATAAGAAATATATTCTTTATAAAATATTAAGGATACATATTTGCTCTAGCTCCCTTAATATTTATGATATAATAAAATTAATAAATTTATATTCTTATTTAATTAAATATAAAAGTTCATAAATTCAAATTTTATTATGACCCATTTATATATATATATATATTATAAAAATCGGTATTACGGAAATCATATTATAGATAAACTAACTTTATATATATATATAAAAGAACTTTGACACGAGGGGAGCGTGGTCAAGTGTTTATTTATGGTTGGTCAAATGTTAGACATACATTGAACCTTTACCAAATTTGGGATATATAATTAATAATTCAATTCTAGGTCCTCTACACCTTGGATTTTGAGGTAACACTCCACTACCCCACTTTAAATATATATATATATATATATAATCAACAGTTACTTCATGTGACTCTGAAGCACGTGAATAAATATGTTTCTTCACCTTTTTTTATATTTTATAAAATATATATATATTATTAAATATGAAAAGTTATTTTAAATAATTTATTTTTAATTAAGTAATATGTGATATAATAATTATTATATGAATCATAATTTTGTTTAACTTCAGTTATATTACATCTTTGGTTAGTGGCGTGGGATAACAATATAACCAATAAAATTTCATTGCTCTCTTGAGGTATAAAATAATAATAATAATAATAATAATAATAATTTTTTTTTGAAATTGATACTATCATATATTTTATTCTGCAGTAATTTCGCTTCAGTTTTTTGCTAATCAAATCTATTTAAACTCTGCTTGAGTCTCAATTATTATAAAATAAATATACAAATTATTGTGTAAAAATATTAATATCATGATAAGTGTTAAATATATAGATTAAATTTAAATAAGAGTTAGGAAATCAAAAGTGGTTGCAGGTAGTGTGGGACAAATAACAAAATGAAATGAAATAAAACGACAAAAGAGTGATGGCTGATTGTGAAAAGGAAAAAAAAAATGAAATAACAAGGTATATTGAAGTTAGTTTTGGGATTTTGAGGGGTTTATTGAGAAAAAGTTTGTTAATATAAAGATATTTAACTTTATAATAATATTAAAGATATATATATTTTTTACAAATTTTATGTAACAAATTATCGTGAGACTATTATATTGTTGTTTTATATCCGATAACATTGTCACATCAATTAGTTTGAATGAGTTTGTAACATCCCTGAATTGATTTGTGGAACTTTTTTTGTCATTCATGGACACTTTCATAAAATCCGAAGTGAGGAATATGTTTTTGGAGTTTGCGTTCGATCTATTATAATTCTCACATCCCACTTTATCAATATAACTCGATTTTATTTGTTTTTAGCTTTTTTGAAGTATTTGAGGTATCACTCACCTTTTCTATCAGTCAACACCAATACAGTAACACATTGTATACCTTCTCCAAGTGATAATTTCAACTCTTAAATCACTATAGTTTATAAAATTTTAATTTTTCTTTTTTTCCTTTTTAATCACTATTTTATTTTTGTTATTTTATATATTTTTCTTACTTCACATAAAAGTGAAAATATATAAGTGATAACTCTTATCATTTTATTTCCTTAAAATTATAACTTTATTAACAAAATTCAAAATTAAATAAATAATGATAAAAATTTTAATCTTAAATAAAAAAATAATTTGTAGATAGTTATCTAGATAATGTTTCTAAAAATATTTTTGCAAAATTCAAACAATTTAAATTTTAAATATTTTAAGATATTATCTTTTAAGACAAATAATTGTCTTAATATACAAAGTATCTTTTAGTATTATCGAATTAAGACAACCCTTTATGTTAAAATATTTCATTTTATATTAACACGTCTAATGTCCTAATATTTCATCATGCAATAAAAATAGAATTAATTGTGGGCTCTATATAAGACATCATGTGCTTTTAATGCAAATGTTTGCTTGTGCTCCACCACAAATTTTGAAATGATTAAAATACATTTTTAGCCAACTTTCAAATTTTAAACAATGGTGCATCCATTGTATGTGTATAATCTCATAGTTTGATTATGAATATGGCAATAGGCATAAAAATAAATTTTCTACACTAATTAAACTATTTTAATCATATATGTCATTAGTTATCTTATAATTAAAAATACAATTTTGCCATAGGCCATGATTGATATCTAACAATATATCATAGTCGCATATCATAATTGAAAAGGCTAAATTTAGACTCTAAAACACTTAAGGGGGGTGAAAGTTGTTTTACACAGTGGAAGTCTTGAATTATCAAAAAATTAAAACAAGTTAAAACTTGTTGACTCTAGATCAACAATTCTCAGAATATTCAATAACACAAAACCACAACAACAAACAAATCCCAAAGTACTATACACAAGTAAATTAGAGAGACAAGAATTTGTTAAAGAATGGAAATATTATGAAGAACTCTTCATAGGATAAAAACCCTTCAAGCAAATACATGAGCCACCAAAATGTTCCACTAGTTAAAAAAGAACATACAACCGATGATTTAGTACAATAACTCTTAACACTCAATTCTGATTAGCTTGTCAAGTGACCCACCCCAAACAATCGCGTTATTTAGAACTTTAAAATCTTTTTTCTTCTATGGAATCCTTTAAACGACGCGTTCACAAGACTAGAACTCTCCCACTAACAACAATTAGAACTTTGAAGGTTTCTCAATTGGATTTTGGTTTAAAATAATGGTGGTGTTTATATGGATTGTTCTACTGCATCTTGTCTCATTGCGTCGTGTGTCAAAAGTTTGTTATAACTGAAGCGTTGGGACTCGAAATCTAAATCCGTAAGAATCAGTATAAACTAGACTCATAATAAAATGTATCGCTAAAAACTTAGGTTGGGATACATTGCCGATTTAGCACAATGCGAGTTTAAAATCACTCATTGTGTAGAAACACTATTTACTTGTTCATAATTTGAGTAATCGGATCCGAAATCCGAATTCGTAGAGTGCGGTAGAGTATACATGTATTTATTTATTTATTCATTCAATAATAATTATGAAACCTAATATAAGTCGTGCATTATAGATCGCCGATCAGCGACGAGTTTTGGTACGATTTGGTTGAATTCCAATAGGTGAGTGGATAAATTTTGTTTTATAACAATTCCAAATTTATATTACTTGGTCTTAAAGAATCCTTAGAATTGATAAGAGCTCTAAGATATATATACTGTTGAAGTGAGTTTGAATCTCAGTAAAAATTAAACTAGTGACGATTTTCGGTAGGCCGAGTTTGTGTGAAAGATTGGGAATACTTATTACCTGTAAAGAATGGATTACTGGTATTTTATGTGTGTATGATTTCAAACCACGGGGATGGCCCTTAGGGCATCGATATTTATTTTCATGGTTTGTTCATAAATTTGATATAATGGTAATGTGGCACTAGGTCAGCAAATACATATATGTACGACATGATATATATATATATATATATATATATACACATATACATTTAATATTTCTGTGGCTACAACAAATAGCCTATGGCAATCTTTAAGGGGCGTAGGTGAATGAAAAGATTTATACTTTCCTACTTTCTTAATGTGATGTTTATAATTATTTTTATGATCTTAAATATGTATATGGGAAGAATGAATTGATGTATCAATTGATTGTGAAAGCGTTGGTGAGTTATATAAAATTATGGCCAGAAGGAGGCCGGATACGGTGTTAATAGGAATGATGAATTAAGTTGTTGCAATGAATTTTTCATTTATGATGTAGATATATATACATATTGATGATATATACATATATATATATTTCATAACAATATATCATAATTATATACCATAAATATATATCATAAATATATACACACATTATAA
>JAXCLQ010032951.1:0-23087 GCA_035584115.1 Cedrela odorata | reverse complement strand
ATATATATACATACATGCACACGCATTTTCAAATTTCAAATATTGAGATTACTTTATTGTAACGCCATGTATTTTTTTTATAATAATTATAATAGAATTTTGGTGACTAAAATGAAAAATTTCTAAACTTAAGGGGTTAATGTGCAAATTCATGACAAATAATAGAAATTACTTATTAATTTGAGGTAATAAAATTAAAATTAAATTTTAGTGGGCCAAAACTATAATATAGCTAATTCAAGCCCAATAAAACCCACCAAAGAGACAAGTAAATAAGTAACAAATGGGCTAATGGACTTAATAAAAAATGAGTCAAACACTTAAATAGGCTAATGGTCTTTACTTGAAGTTTCTACACAATTCAAGATATAAAAAGAAAACAAGAGAAGATAAGAGAGGAGAAGCCTTGAGAAAGAGAAAGAAGAAGGAGAGAAAGAAGGAAAGAAAGGAAGAAGAAATAAAGAAAGAGAAAAAGAAAGGAAGGAAAGAAAGGAAAGAAAGGAAAGTGAAGGAAGAAACAAAAAAGAAAAAGTGAAGAGGTGAGTTGATTCATTATTTTGGTTTATAGAATTTTGTATGGAATTGATTATTATATTATAAATTTAAATTTTTATGTAAGGGTTTAATTAAGCAATTGATTAAGTGTGTTATAAAAGTGTTTTGGTGCATAAAAAAGTGAAATTAAAATGTAATAATGCATGTATATGGTGGCTGAATTTCGTTGAATTATAGGGCAGTGAATTAGCATGTGAAGAGTGTGCATTTTGGTTGCCGAAAATTATGGACAAGGTTTAGTGTTTTGCATATAAAATGAGTTCTAGATCTCCGATTAATGAATCGTAAAATTCTAAAATACTAGACACAATAAATAATAACATAGTCAAAAAAACAAATTAATTCATGCAAAGATGAACTCACAACAATGTTCGTAAGCCAACTGCCCTATTGTAGAATTTAGTTGGAACATTATGTGTTAATATTGGCTTTGACCTTGAAACTAAAATAAAGACACTATGACAATTGGTGAAATTACTTTCCTATATAATATATTAATGTATTAAAGTATTGGTCATGGCTTGGTTGCTATTGAAAGCTTAGGAAACACTCCAAGGGCACTCATACCTAAAATTGTTTCTTATCTGTGCAGTGTTTAATGATTCGCTTATAATTTGAGTTTTAGGAATCGAAATTAGGATCCATAAGAAACCATAGAAAATAGGCACACAAGGATGACTCTATTAAGATTTCAGCTCAAAACCTGTTCCCAATTAGGTACGGCAGAATTTCAAAGTTATCCCCTGTTCAGTAATGTATTACCTAGAATAATTAGAATTGAATTTACAAATCTCCAATTTAGGTAACTTCAATTCGAGCTCCATAAAATCCGTAGGAATTTTAAACATTCTAATTTCCTAGTGGATGCATAACATATTTATTATTCATAAAATAAGTATACGACATTGAAAGTTTTAACGAAAGACGTCTATTTGTAGCCATCGATCAAATCAACCATCAATTACTCCGTGACTTGGATCAACCAAACTTTAATCAGTGAGTGAATATTTTATTTTTTAAAAAATATTGTTTGAACATAATGTTTGAAATATAAACATTTTTGGAATTGATTTGAATTGTTTAAATATAATTGAATATATTCACTTGTGAATTTATGAATTCATGGTTATTTTGATATGTTGAACATGTTGATGATTAATTGAATTTTATACGAATTTCTTCTAAATTTCTGATTTAAGACATAGATTTTTGGGAAAGGATATTAATATACGTCTATGAAATTTGTAAAATGATACGATTTGTGATTTTAAAGCATGATGATGAATTTATTTTGAGACATGAGTTTGATTTGTATTATGAGAGATTTGTCATTCGGGACCAAAGACTTATCCTTTGGACCAAAGATAGTGTGGAACTCGCAATTTTGATATAAAATAAATTTATTAAATTTTAAATTAATGATAAGATTTAGACATAGGTTGTGAGAAAAATTAATCAATGTTATGCATGCATAGTAATGAGAAATCAAGGCATAGAAAGTAATATATACATAAGTATGTGATTATTATTAATATTTTCAAGATTTTAAATATGTTGATAAGGAATTAAATGTCATTAGGTTTTGGTGTTGTAAGAAATTTCATTAAGGAATAAATCTTGAAATTTGATTTAATAAGGTTAGTTGATTTTGGGTCAAGAATATAATATAAGCCCAAAATGTAAGTTTTAATCAAATAAAATCTAAAAATTTAATTATGTTAAGCTAAATTAAGGCCAATACTTTTAATTATTAAACCTTAGCCCAAATTAAAATTTTAAACCAAGAAAATCTGGCCCACTTACAATAATATTTAAATATTCATTTTCCTTTGTTTTGTTAACATTCTTTTATTTAGAAAACACTAGAAAGTGTGAGAAGAGTGGAGAAACTATAGGAAGGGGAAGTAGGTTGTGTTTGCCGAACAAAGAGAGTGAGAGAGCCAAGGTAGAAAGATGGAGAAAATGGGAAGATAAAAGAGAAAAAAATATTAGAGAGGGGAAGGAATTCCATGAGAAGAATAAGGGGTTGAGAGGCTTGTTTTTGGCCAATCAAAGGAGGAAGATGAGGATGCATTAGGTGAAAAAGGAAAGAAAGGGAAGCAAGAGAAGAGGAAAAAGATAAGTATGAGAAGATTTCTCATTTCTATAAATTTCTAGCAATTTTAATATTTGTGTTGTGATGTACATGTGATGAAATTGTGAATTGTGCAATAAATTAGAGTTGAGAATTGTTGACAGTGTATGGTGCTTATGTTGTGGGCAATGGTAGCATGTAAAATGTGGTGATAAATTGTGATGTATGTAACTCATTATATATACGATTGATTGATGTTTAAAATGTAGTGGTAGCAATACTACATATATGGCAATGAATAAGTTGATTTTAAGGTAGTGTATTGATTGTGTTTAATGCTGGAAAAAATGTGAAAACAAGGTGTTATGACGTATGAATGTAGTGGCTGGTTGTATAGAAAAATAAGACAAAATTTCATGAAATACAGAGGCCGACCTGTTGTTGGAATTTTGACCTTAGTACAATGTTTGATTTATAAAATAAATTATAGATATCTAATTAATACACCGTAAAATTATAGAAAATTAGACATAATTATGAGCAACCTAACCGAAATTTAGAAGTTTTTGAGAAAGGATGAATTCCCAGTAGCTTTTAGAACGGACTGCTTCGAATTGCATTTTGATTTGCTAAAAATGTTGAGGAGCAGACAGAAAACCTAAAATAAAATAGGGTTCTTAATATTGGTTTGTAGCGCCGTAAAATATGATATAAATTAGACATAAAGGGAGATAACATCCAAAATTCAGGTTGATAGGAACAGAAATGTGTTCCCAGAAATTATCGAAAATTAGTTGTCTTGTTTCGGTACTATACATTGTCACGTACCTGCACTGTGGTAAATTGATCATAACTCGAACATTAGAAATCGAAATCAAGATCACAAAAGGCTATGGAAATTAGACATAATAAGAAATAACATAGTTAAAAATTAGATTTTTCTAATAAAGAACGAATTCCCAAAAAATTTGGGAATCTCACTGCTCTGTTACAAAATTTGGTCAGAATAGTGCTCGTTTATTTAAGTATAAATTGATATATAAAAGTACAAATGAAATACTGTAAAGAGTCAAATAAACTAGACATATAAGGGATACACATATTAAAATTTTAACTTAGAATTTATTGCCTATTGATCCCAGTAAAAAAACGAAGTTACCTCTATCGCAGATAGATGTTGTTTAGGATAAGTAAGATAAAAATGATGATTTTTTTAACTAGATAACGGAAGTTTGAAACATTTTGATTTTTACTGAGGATGATTACTGGATAGGGTATATTTATTCATTAAATAGGCAAATACATGAGATTGTGAACTTTAACGAAAGGATATGTAATTGCAAATAGTCAACCATGAGCGAGGCTACAAGTTGGAAACGGTAAAGCACAAATCGGTGAGTGGATATTTATTTTCAAAATATTTCTTTATGAAAAATTATTTGATTTATGAATGTCTTAGAAATTGATTTGAAAGAATATTTTATTTCATTTCTTTAAAATATGTTTGAACAAACTATTTGGAATACACATATTTTAATAATAAAATTTGAGTTTTCAAATTATGATATGAACTCGATAATTATGAATATTTTATATGCCTGAAATAAATACGGTAGTAGTAAGAGTAAGTTTAGAAAATGTTTTGAATATTTATGAAATATGTTGTGGATGAGATGATGATTGAGAAATTAAATGTATTGATATATGATTTGAGATTGTTGTGCACCGATATTTCCGCCTTTGCCGTTTGATATGAGACAAATGAAAGATTATATATTTGAAAAATTGTTATATGGATTTTTTTATTTGAGAGTTTGGTGTAAAATGCTCGATAGGGAGAGGTGTAAGAGAGAAGATATAGTCTTCCGAACATAGGTAAGATTTCCAAAGAGGTTTGATTTCTGATTAGTGGGCAAGGGTCCATGGGATATAGCATTCAGTCCAGTGTGTGATAGGCCGAGGCCATTACAGGATAAATGAATAAGTTGGTATTTTACATTGCACCATTTATCTAGGCTAATGCTAACGAGATTGTTAAATAAATTTATTTTATTTACTGGTACAAAAAATTTTGTTTATGGTTCTCAAGATATCATTCGGAGATGTCTCAAGTAATAGTTTCCTACCAAACCCAAAGATTTTCAGTTGAGCATCCATAGATTTTATACATGGAACATTTTTATTATACTTTATCGATTTCAGTGAATGATTTTAAATAAATCTAAAATGTTATATGTTAAATTTTATACTCTTAAATAAATGTAAAATGTTATATGTTAAATTTTATACTCTTAAATAAATGTAAAATGTTATGCGTTAAATTTTATACTCTTACTCTTTATTTAAAATTTTTATTTTAATTATTATCCACTTACTAGGTCCTTAGGACTCACCTCCCTTACCTTTTACTGTTGCAAGATAGACAAAGATGGACATGTAGTTAGAAAGAAAAAAGAAAAGGATTCAGTATAGCTGAAACACAGATAGAGGACAAAGAGTGCACATTGTAGTTATTAAGGTTCATGAGATTAATCATGCATCAAGAGTTCTGCATGGTTTAGATAGTAATATATTTTAGGTTTGTAATGAGAATGTATCATGTAATATACAATATGAAATGTTGTAATACATTGAAAATTTTATTTATTACATAATTGGGCTAGTCGCCTATATGTGCTTTATGTATTGTGTCTAATAAAGTTGTTATGAATTTATATTTTGTATATGCATTCAGATAGCTTAGAAAGAGGCTTAGGGTAACTGTGGAATTCGTTACTTGCAAGTAACATCTTCGAGTATGGGGGTGTTACAGATAAACTATATGCACATGTATAGCTAAAGATTTAAGGCCTCTATGTCCTTTATCTCAAAGATGTATTCTAGTTGATTGTGACAGATCCTGGGTCAGGATACTAGAGTTACAGAGATGGTTGTTTTATGATTATTTAGTTTTGAAATTGATTTTATTATAGTAGAATTTGAACATGATTTTGATTTTAGTTTTGAGTTAAATTTAACTGTAGCAGAATTCAGTTTTCCTAATACTTATGTTTTCTTGTTTTATAGTATCAACTCACTAAGTCTTCCAGGAGTCACCCCCATTTTTCTGTTTTTGTAGATTCAATCCCTCACAGACATAGATAGAGGAGATGATATACACAGCAGTCACTAGGGCATCTAGGTCTATCATGTAAAAGTGCCACATATGTTATAGACATAGTTATATTTTGGAGAGTCGTGCATAGACTTTAAAGTGTATTATATTATAACAGATGTTGTAGAATGTTTATCGATTATATATATTTCATGGTTGGGCATATCACCCTTTTGCATTCCATACCTAAGTCTGATATTGTTGTTCGCATATAAGAATAGTGTATACTTTAGACAAACAGATAGAGACTTAGGGTGATGGTGAATTTTGTTACCTACCAGTAACATAACCGGATTTGTGATTTTACATTTACAATATACTCAAAAGTATATACATATTCATTTAATCAAATAAATAGAAAATAATTTATAAGTTTGCATATAGTTTTAAATAAACAAACTAGGCTGGTTATACTTTCTCGATTGCTACCTTGATCGAGGTAACTTCAAAACTATTAGTGAGTCTTTCATGCATAAAACTATATGTAATGAATCCTTATCAAATAGAAAAGTATTTTGCATGCTTTTTAAAATCATTTATTTTCTATAAAACATGCATTTTATAAAACATACGCTCGTCTCACTGATGTTGGCCCTGAGTAGTCACTTGTTGACATGAGTGATTGCCCTCATAATATCTGTGAAATCCAAGATATCTATATCAACCCGTTAGAACTTTTCATAGAGTATATATATCTGTATATTCGTGCATGGCACACAGTAAACTTGTCATGAACATTATTCTTTATACCAGCCCCACTGTGACTCCACTCACCTATACGGACTCTCAATAGGTCTATCTATAGGCTATCTTCCTGTAGCTACAGTAAATAAACAAGTCTACTAGCCATATATCAATATTCGGCCTATCGGCTTCATCACCAATATATATGCATAATTAAATATATTTCAAAGTAATGATATAATCATATAAATCAAATCATGTTTATAAGGCCATTTCAACATCTATATCAAATAGATTTTCAACAACAGATCAAGTAAACATTTTATCTCAATATTAAAGTAAAACAAATATATACAATTTAATTTCAAATTTCCTTTAATTCAAAAAACCCACTTATCTGTCTATCTATCTATATATTTATAACACATATTTACATATTCATGTATGTAATAAATTTACTCACAATAAGGGGAGGTAACCACTCCCACTAAAGGTCCTTGCACCCATTCGGTCATTTTCTCAGGTTCTTGAAACCTAATACCACACCTGCATATAATTATGACTTTCACAATTTAAATGATTACACATAAATGCATTAAATACAATATTTATGGAAATATGGCTAAAATTCCTTAGTTTAACACATATCATGAGACTTAACTAAAGAAGGTCATTTATCCGATTTTCAAGATTGAAATCCCATAGCTAATTTATTCCAATTCCACATTTCTGTCTAAAACAAATATACACATTTTAAATAATATTCAAAACATAGATAATCATCCTATACTTTCAATTACTGTAATATATCACAATCTAACATTTCACACGTGAAATCAATAGAAATATGAGGGAACAATAACCCCTAAGTTCCAACATGTTCATAATTTAAAAATTAAATTTCTAATGGGTTAATAAACTTATTGGTAACCTGTAAAAACTTGTAGAAACTTTTGATTGCCGATTACATAAAAAATTCCCTAATATCTTTGAAACCCTAGTTTTCCTTTCTTGCTTTCTCTTACTATTTCTAGTCCAAAATGGTGTCAAATTGAAGAGGCAATGATAGGTAATCATTTGGCAACAGAAATTTGAGAGAATTAGCCAAAGGTTTAAAAAAATCTTAAGAAATAAATGGAGATAGAGAGAAAAATATTTTCTAAATAGAAAGAGAGTAATACAAATGAAGAAACACTGGAAGTTAATCCCTTTCATGGTTATATATATAATTGGGTGAAAGGACCAAAATATCATTAAGAAATCTCAAAAATTCCTAAATTGCCTGTCGAATTTTACCTAGATTTGCGAAAAGCGTAGATACTTTTAGACTGGATATCGATCCCTTTGGAGTAGGTATCAATCCGTTCACTAAAATTCGATTACAAAATTTTCTTAGATACCAAGTATTGATACATTTTCCTTCATGTATCGATCCTTTTGTAATGTATCGATACTTTTGATAACGGTATCGATTTGGTTCAACTTGTAAATATTTTTGAACTTTTTGTCTTACAATGTATCAATACCTTTTATGAAGGTATCGATCTGGTTCATGTTGTAATTATTTTTGAACTCTCTGTCTTGTAATGTGTCGATACCTTTTATAGAGGTATCAATCTAGTTAACTTTTAATTTGTTTCCAAGTCTTTGTCTTTGAAAGTATCAATCATTTCTTCCTAGGTATTGATATGTTGGCTTAAACACATATTTTTCACAGAAATTTTAAATTAAAACCAAATTTTGAGTGTGACATTTAATCTTAAAACAGTCATTGTATGATATTCATTTTCACACATGCATGGTTCATATTTAGTTGATACATTACCAAGGCTTAGTTGAGAATAAGTCAGCTCATGGTATGAGATGGAGTGTGTTGAGTATTATGGGATTAGTATAAATTGGGTTTTTGCATGTCACCCTGCATTTACGCATTCGGCGATCTCACTAATTTGTTAGCCTCTGAAAAGAAAATAAAATATTTGATTTCAACTTAAAATTTCTGTGAAAATTCTGTGTTTAAGCCAAACAGATTGATACCTATAAAGAAATGATAGATACTTTATAAAGATAGAGACTTAGGAAGAAATTACAAGTTGACTAGATCGATACCTTTATCAAAGGTATCGATTCATTTCAAGTCAGAGGGTTCAAAAATATTTACAAGTTAAACCAAATCGATGCCTTCATTAAATGTATCAATATATCTCACATGGATCAATATATGAAGGCAAATGTATTGATATTCGTGATTAAAGAAATTTTCAGATTCAGATTTTAATGAATAGATCGATACCCATTCCAAAGGGATTGATACCCAGTATCAAGGGATCGATACCCAGTCCAAAGGTATCGATATATTAAGCAAATTTGGGTGAAAATTCTTCAAACAGTTTTAAAAATTCTAAAACTTTTTAAGGGCAATTTGGTCTTTTTGCCTGTTTTTATATAAACCCATGAGAGGGATTAACTCCCAAGTGTTTTTTCATTCGTGTGTGTGTGTGTGTGTGTCTCTCTCTCTCTCTCAATTCTGGCTAGATCTTTTCAAATCTTTAGTTTATTCTTACAAATTTTTGTTGCCAAGTGATTACCCATCATTATCTATTCAATTTAGCACCATTTTGGACTGGAAACAATAAGAGGAAGCAAGGAATGAGGTTAGGGTTTCAAAAAGAATTTGAAAATTTTTAGTTTAATCGGCAATCAAAGGTTTCTATAGGCCTCTATAGGTTATCGGTAAACTTATTAACTCGTTATAAGTTTGATTTTAAAACTTTGGGATATGAGAAATTTAGGGATTTACCATTCATGTGAGATTTATATTCATTTTATGTAGGAAATGTTGATTTGAAATAATTGAAAGTATATGATGATTATATATGTATTAGATATTGTTTTGGAATATATATCCATTTTAGACGAAAATATCAATTGGAATAAATTGGCCATGAGATTTCATTGTTGAAAATTGGATAAATGGCCTCTGTTAGTTAAGTCTCGAGAAATGTGTCATGTGTCAACTAAAAGATTTTAGCCACATTTTTCATGAGCATTAATTTAGTGCATTTAAGTATAATTATTGGGATCATGTAATTCATTATTATATGCATGTGTATTATTAGGTTTCGAGAATCCGAGAGAAGAACCAAGTAGGTGCGAGGATCTTTAGTAGGAGTGGGTACCCTCCCTTTATTGTGAGTAAATTTATTACATACATGAATATGTAAATATATGTGTGTTATACATATATGTATGCTTGTGCGCTAAACAGGCTGTTTTCTTATTGAAGTGAAATTTAAAACGAAATTGCTTACATATTTTTACACTAACATTGGGATATTTTGTTTAGTTGGTTTGCTATTGATAAATTATTTGATATACAAGCTAAAGCGGCCTTAGAGGCACAGTTGATTTGTATGATTTATAATCATTGTTAAAAATGATTTGATTTATGCATGTATATTGGCAATGAGGCTGGATATTAATATATAGCCAGTGGTTTTGTTATATGGCCAATGGGCCTATTTATTTACTGTAGCTATAGAGAGGTAGCATATAAACGGACCTATTGAGAGATAGCATAGGTGAGTGAAGTCGTAGTAGGGCTGACATAAGAGAGAATGTACATGGCAAGTCCACTATATGCCATGCACGGATGTGCAGTTATAGATACCTTATGGAAAGTCCTAGCAGTTTGATAGAGATATCTTGGATTTGACAAATTACAAGGACAGTCACTCGTATCACTGAGTGACTACTTCGGGCCAACATCAGTGAGACGGGCGTACATTTTTATAAATGCATGTTTTACAGAAAATAAATGATTTTATAAAGTGTGCAAAATGGTTTTCTGTTTAATAAGAATTCATTGCATATGGTTTTATGCATGAAAGACTCACTAATGATTTCAATATTACCTCGGCCAAGGTAACAGTTTAAAAAGTATAGCCAGCTCGGTTTGTTTATTTAAAAATGTATACAGACCTATAAACTGTTTTTTGTTATATGATTAAATGAAAAATGTTTACATATATACTTTTGAGTATATTGTAAAGCAATCACAACATTTGGAATTTGAAAATATGTGTGCATGTATGTATATTTGTGTGTATTTTATTTACTCACTAAGTATATTTATATACTTACCTTTCACCCATTTTAGCTTTCAGGTTAGGCGCCTTAGCATTAGCTAGTTTAGTGGTAGTCGTTGAGAGCTTTTGACGCTATAGGTAAGCTTTCTTCTTGACTCACACCCCCTCTTCCCTAACCCTCCCCACTCCCCCCCCCCCCTTTCACACACACACACACACACACACATCTTGTCCCATTGGATAAATTAAACATTTATGTAAATATTTATATATGTTCAACCTAACTAGGAATGATTTCCTTGATGAAGATGTTTTAATTAATTGTTGTGCGCTGTGGATGAATTGATTATGGATGATCAATTTTTTGATAATGATCTTATGAATGAGAGTCATTAATTTATAAACTATGTTCAATATTTTGTGATTAACAGACAAAAGGAAAACCTTACAGGCTCTTTTGATACATGGGTGGACTCCAGGTTCAAGGTATGACAATAATATCAAATTGAGCTCTAAGCGTGTAAGCAAATATAATTAATAATTATAAACACTCATATAAAATAAAGAGATATGGAGAGAGACATCAACAATGATATTTTTATATGGTTCGATAACTCGAGATATGAAGAGATGCATCAAATACAATATTTTTATGTGGTTCGACAACTTTGGCCCTACATTCACATCTCCAAGCTAACAAGCTTGAGAATTCAACTATTTTTGATCATTTTACCCCAAAGACCTCCAATTAACTTTTCGGTATCAATTAAATCTATTACAATCAATTGGCTTACTTTGGTGCCTACATAACCACTTATAAAACTTGTTATCCAAGGTGTCAATCAACTTTTACAATACAGGAGTATCACTCACACCCTTTCTCTAAGTGTTTTCCAATACTCAAAAATCTCAAATGGAGTCCTAACGGTTTTCTAAATTTTGAATGCATTTTCACTGTAAATAAAAGTTTCTAACCCAATTCAAAATGAAATCAAAAACTGCAATTTTGAATGCATAACTCCAAAATTTATTATTCACAGGTGGTTTACTATTGGACCAAATACTATTTATTAGTTCACTATTTATCCGAAATTTGTGATTTTGAAAATGTAAATCAAAATATTTCAATTTAAAAAACTTTAATTTTTTCTAGCAACACTTAAAATATTGATTTTTGACTAAATATAAAATTCAAACAATTTATAATAATTTTAACTTCTCTAGAACATTTGAAATATTGCTTCACCTAGTACAAAATTCTAATAATTTAAAGAATTTTGGTGAAATCAAAATTAACAAAAAGAATATTTAGCTCATATTTGCTATATTTTCATCATCTCAAAACATACTAGTTTTACATAAAAATAAACAGTGAAAGTACCTAAGCTAGTGTCTTAAAACTTGAATATTTATTTTTTAATCATGAGCTCTTTATGATATGTCATTGATTTGAGAGATTTTTGAAGATTTCTTGAGTTTGAAATGATTTTCCTTTGAAATCCACAACTTTCAAACTTTCATACAATCAATTTAAATCTTTGGGCCAAAAAAAAATGAAAAAAATAATACATTAATGTTTATTATCATCAAAATATAGGCTTATAAAACTTTGGGGCCAACACATCTGAATAGTGATATGAGTTTACATATATTAATTTTACTAGTTTTTTATGCTGTAAGATTTTACAATGTGATAACAAGCTCAATAATTCAAAAGGATAAACTTATAAAGTTGAGTTTTTAAGTTCAAGCCACTAACTTAAGTAATCTTTTAATATTCTCAACATTGTAAAACTGGCAGTGTGTCTTAGTTTTTATGATTATTAAGTAAACATGAGCTCCTCAAATATTTTTCAAACTTGATTTTACCAAAATTTTTAAATTGTAACCTGTTATACTTGGTGACAAATGAGCTAGAAATCTTTACTTCAACATGTAATAGCTTTGTCTACCATTGAAGCTAAGTATATTGCCTAAACAAAAGCTCGTTAAAGAAGCAATTTGATTAAGGGGCATGATAACAGAATTGGGTGTTCATCAAAAGACAGTAGATCTGTTTTGTGATAGCCAAAGTGCTATTCAACTGTCTAACCATCAAACTCATTACGAGAGGACTAAACATATTAATATAAGACTTCACTACATCAGGGATGTGCTATCGAGTTGTGAAGTAAATGTGCTTAAGGCTCATACATCTAGTAATCCTGCTATATGCTTACAAAGTCAGTTACAAGTAAGAAGCTTGTAAGCTGTCTAGAATTGTTAAGCATTTAAGAATGAAAGATGCATGTATATCTGAAGATTGATTGTTTGTTTACAACCCAGAGATAACCTTTGAATAATAAGAGAGAAAATTGTTTTGTGACTAAGAACAACTTTGTGTGGAACCTTGATGTGGTTACTCTATGCATATGTGTGGAGACGAAGGTCACTTCACATCTTTTGAGAAATATATAGAAGGTGATAGTGGTCGAGCTCATATTTTAGAAAGAGGCAGTATAAAGATATCTAGCATGCTTGTACAAGAAAATATTTTGTATATGGCGTGTTTAAAAGCTAACCTTCTAAGCATAAGTCAGTTTTATTATGAGAATCTTGAAATAAAGTTCGCAAAGGATATGTGTACAATTTATGACTTATTGAGGGAGTGGATAAAGGAAAAAAAACGTCATATAATTATTATGGTATTACTCCAAACTATGTCTTGAGTTATAATAATCCATTATAAGAATTTAGCTCCATGTTTTTGGAGAGAAACAGATAACACTACGTGTCACATCATAAATAAAATCTATCTCTAACTTGAAACTGATAAGATCTCTTGTGAGCTGTGGAAAGGTAACAAGCCTACTTTAAAGTACTATCATGTATTTGACAGTAAGTATTTTATTTTGAGAGATAAAGAACACTTAGAAAAATTTGTAAAAAAAATGATGAAGGTTTTTTCTTAGGATATTCATTAAAGAGTAGAGTCTATCGGGTTTACAACCTTAGGCCTATAAGTGTGATAAATCTTTTAATGTTTTGATTGATGATAGTCCTTATGAACTTGTAAGTGTTAGTCTGAATGAAGTAGAAATAACCATTACTGGAAATGAATTTAAGGATATAAGTTAGGACACACCTTAGGTTGATACCATCACTTCAAAAGAACCATCTACTAGGTCTAGTTAAATCATCCACAAGACAATGTCATCAGGGATTTAGATGAGGGCATAAGATTACGTAGTAGAACTCTAAATTATTTGACTTATGCTTGTTATTTTATTTTTCAAATATAACAAATGAGAGTGGAAGATGCCTGAAAATATGAGCTTTGGGTAAATGACATGCATAAAGAGTTAAATTAGTTTATTAGGAATGGTGTGGTACTTAATTCTTAGTCCAGGTAATACAAATGTCATAGGCACCAAATGGATTTAAGACTAAGTATGTTGAGAATGATGTGATCATTAGAAATAAAGTCAGGTTAACTGCACAAGGATATACTCAGGTTGAAGAAGTAGATTTTGATGAGACATTTGTCTCTACTACCTTACTTGAATCTATCAGAATTCTATTGGTAATAGCTTTTTGTTTGAACTTCAAATTATTCCAAATAGATGTCAAGAATGCCTTCCTGAATGGGTTCTTCAAGAAATGGCAATGTGGGACAACTAAAAGGATTTATGGATCCCAAACATCATTACCATGTGTAAGCTTTGTATGGTATGATAGGCTAACCACTTATTTGGTTGATCATGGTTTCACACGTGAGGGTGTTGAGTAAACACTATTTATTAGATGGATTAATAAAAGCATTACCATTATTCAAATATATGTTAATGATATCATCTTTAGTTCTCTCATTGATTGTCATGCACATGGATTTGTTAAAGTAATGAAATGAGAGTTTAAGATAAGTATGGTTTGTGAATTGATGTTTTTCTTAGGTCTATATGTTAAACGATATAAAGATGGGATATGAATATCCCAATTAAAAAATTCAAAAGATTTAGTCAAACATTTTAGACTTGACAGTAAGAAAGATACTAGAACCTCCCATAAGTACTAGTACTAAGCTTAACAGTGATCTCTCATGAAAAAAAACTAACCAAACACTTTATAGAAGTATGATAGGGAGCTTACTTTGTCTGACAACTAGTAAACCAAACATTGCACTCAATGTACGTGTTTGTACTAAGTTTCAGGCTTGTTTAAAAGAGTTTCATCTTAGTGCTGTTAAGCGTATCATTCGGTATGTAAATGGTATTGTTAAACATGATATTTGGTATAATAAAGACTAATATTAATTTTGTTAGATATTCTAATGTAGACTAAACAGGTAACACTGATGATCGAAAAAGCACTTTGAGTGGCTATTTTTATATTGGTACCAACCTTGTCTTTTGGATGAGCAAAAAGTAAAATTTTATTTCATTGTCAATAGCTGAAGCAGAATACATTGTATGTGGTAGTTATTACACTCAATTACTTTAGATGAAGTAGATGTTGTGTGATTATGGTATACCTTAAGATACTATAGTTATTATTTTGTGACAACACTAGTACAATAAACATATTCAAAAATCATGTTTAACACTCTCACACTAAATACATAGATATTAAACATCACTTTATTTGTGATATTGTTGAATCTAAGGTGGTGATTCTTGGAAAAGCGATTAGAATATGTGTCATCTCTTGGTGCCTTTAAGTGGATGTGTTTTCTCTTTATTGTTTGTTAGTTTGTGTTTTTCATTTTTTTTCCCTTGTTTTGTGTGCTTTCCTTAAATTGATCTTTAGTTTATTTGTCCTTGTCACCAGGTTTGTATGGGAACATTAATGCTTAAGCCTTATCTTGTGTTTACTAAATCTAAGTTTTTACTATACTAGCACTCAATGTCACTTGTGTAAGTGTTTATTTGTCTATTCTACATGGCTTCAATGATTTTAGGCACTCATGATTTGTATGCTTGATTATTATGGTATTTAGTAGGAACCTATTAGGTTTGGTTCCATGTATGGTGTCTAGATGAGCAATCATAAGTTGGATAAGTGTGACATGGTGATTAAACTGACATTAAACCAGTACACCTCTACATGAAGTTTCATACTCCTATTAAATACCCAGTGTGCAATCAGTTATGTCTTTGAATATGAACTCACATTTTTATTGCCAAAAGAAAAAAAAAATTAGTAGGGTGTACAATTATCAAGTATAAACAACGACTTCTTTTGTTTAGGTTCTAGTGGCTTTTGGTGTAACCTTTGTTTACCATGTTACATATGTTTCATTAGTGGTTTCATAAAGCTTGGCCTAGCCTATAACATTTTGATTTTTAGCCATCTTTTCCTTACGGGTTATCACATTCTACATATGGATCATTTATACTCAACTTTGTCGTTATAATGTGTGTTAGGGACACCTTTCATTACAGCTACTTTGGGTCTCTTGTATAACATTTACTTGCATGATATTTTTCACTTGATTTAACATCGACAAGTGTTTCTTGAATATCCTCAGTTGCAACTTAGTTTTTTTTTTTTTTAAATTTATTATTACCAAGAACTTTTGTTTCTTTTTAATTGTTTTATTACAAGAAATAAATAAATAAAATGGCAAACCTGAGCCTAGCCACTGAGCTGCCGCCTACTACCTGTTCGAGCGGTTCTTTGTTATATATATATATATATATTTGTTTTCTTTCTATTTGTTATATTTTATTCCCCATTCCATTACAGTTTCTTCTCTTCCCTAATTTATGCCTAAAAACCCATTCTTCACTCTTCCTATCCATTTCAATCCAAGTCCCCCTCTTTTCGAAGCATCGGATTTGCATTTTGCTCAGTTGTTTTTGTTTCCCTCTCTCACTTGGAAAATGTGTTAAAGGTACCCTCTTGCTTAAATGTATTCCCTCTTTTCCATTTTTCCTTTAGGTTTCAATTTATTTTTATCTTTGTGTAATTATTGAATATTGCATTTGTGGATGTTGAATGAAACCATGTTTAAGGTTTATTTTTATAAGGATTCATAGCCTAGGTTTCTATTGATTGTGTAAGGTATGCAATTATTGGTTTCTCGGCTAACTTGTTGCAGAGTGCGCGCTGGAGTGATGGTCGCTTGGCTCCCACTTTGTGCTAATTGGGTATTTCAGCGGTTGTTTGTTGACTCATTTTTAGAACTTTCTTGGCACTTGCACAACACTCTCTTTGATACCTTTACATGCATACACTCATTTCTATGGTCTGTGGTTTTCCAATTGTGTTGCATCTCTTCACAATTTTCTTACCTAGAACTTTAATGTTTCCATTTTGGTTTGTTTGTTTTAGGCTAGTCTTCATAATCAGTGGTTAGTATCTAAATTTAGAAGTAGTTTTAATTTGTTCCAAGGTATAGGCTAGCCTAGTTGTAAATGCTTAGAATATGATCTTTGAATGTTTCTTTAGATGTTTATGCGTATTGTGAGTTTGATTAAGCTTTCATGTTCTAGTTATTCCTTGTAACGAGAATAGCGAACTGCACAGTAAGCTTGAAGCTGAAAGCTGGAAGGTGAAAGCTTAGCTGGCAAGGAGTTGTTGTGTTGTTAAGATTAGTTGGTTAGTTAATTAGTCTAAGTAAACATTGCATTTTGTGATTTATAGCAATATAACTGAAATCTTGTAATCTTGAAGAAGTGTAGTTGATATTTGCAGAAATTAATAAAAATAGAGAGTAGTTTCTCTTTCTAGAAATTCATTCTTCTTTGTTAATGTTTTTTATGTTGTTTAGAATTATATTATAGAAAATCTTTCAGATTTTATTCAAGCAAAGAAAGTTTGGCATTAGGTATTTCTCTTGAGTTTCCTTGCTGGTTGTGATCATAATCTTCAAAAATTGATATTAGAGCTATACAAGAAATTCAACATGGTTTCTTTGAAATTCTCAATTGAAAAATTCACTGGTGAGAATGATTTCAATCTCTAGAAGATGAAGATGAAAGCTTATCTGGTTCATAAAGGCTTGGAAGAAGCTTTGTTAGAAGAAGAAAAAATGTCATCTAGATTGAACAAAATAGAAAAGAAAGAAATTCAGAATAAAGCATATAGTGCTTTGGTGTTGTCTCTTGGCGATGGAGTTCTAAGGGAGGTGTTGAAGGAAAATACATCTCTTGATTTATGGAACAAACTAGAATTAAGATATATGAAGAAATCTCTAGCACACAAATTATACTTGAAGAAACAACTTTATGCATTCAGTCTTGAGGAAAGAGGTCAGATTAAAGAGCATCTTGATCAATTCAACAAGATCATCTTTGATCTTGAGACAATTGATATCAAATTCGAGGATGAGGATCAGGCATTAATGTTTTTCACCTCACTGCCATCTAACTACGAACATTTTGTAGAAACCTTACTTTATAAGAGGGATATGGTTACCATGGATGATGTAAAGTCTTCTTTAAGTTTTAAAGAACTTAATAATAAGTCTGAACGGAAAGACACAGAAGTAGCTGAAGGACTGAATGCAAGAGGAAGATAAGAAAAGAAAGAGTTCAAAGGAAAGAAGCAATCAAGATCAAGCTTTAAAGGTAAAAAGTTAAAGTGGTTTCACTGCCTCAAGGAGGGCCATTTCAGAAGAAATTATCCAGAAAGACAAGATCAAAAGAAGGAAGGATTATCTGGAAAGGAAAGAGATGCAGCAATGGTAACAAAAGAAGATTTCAAGAATGCTTTGATATTGATTGTTTCCAAGGACAAACTAGAACATGAATGGATTCTGGATTCCGGATGCACATATCATATGTGCCCTAATAAAGGTGTGTTCACATCCATAGAATTTACTGATGAGAGAAAGATCTTAATGGGAAACAATATGTCCTACAAGGTTCATGAGGAATCCTAGTAAAAGTCATTGGGATGCAGTCAAGTGGATTCTCAAGTACATCAAGGGAAGCTTAAAACTGAGAATGGTCTATGGTGAAGTAAAGGAAAGCTTATCGGAAATTAAATGATTTGTAAATGTTGATTTTGCTGCAGATTTAGATAAAAGGATATCAACTTCTGGTTTTGTGTTCATATTCTGCAATTGTGTAATCAGCTGGAAATCTTTACTTCAACATGTAGTAGCTTTGTCTACCGTTGAAGCTAAGTATATTGCCTAAACAAAAGCTCGTTAAAGAAGCAATTTGATTAAGGGGCATGATAACAGAATTAGGTGTTCATCAAAAGACAGTAGATCTGTTTTGTGATAGCCAAAGTGCTATTCAACTGTCTAACCATCAAACTCATCACGAGAGGACTAAACATATTAATTTAAGACTTCATTACATCTGGGATGTGCTGTCGAGTTGTGAAGTAAATGTGCTTAAGGTTCATACATCTAGTAATCCTGCTATATGCTTACAAAGTCAGTTACAAGTAAGAAGCTTGTAAGCTGTCTAGAATTGTTAAGCATTTAAGAATGAAAGATGCATGTATATCTGAAGATTGATTGATTGTTAAGCATTTAAGAATGAAAGTGCGTAAAAGTCTAGAAGTTTACAGTACATGAAATTCGAATCAAGGTGGAGAATGTGAGTGTGATTAAACTTTCATGTTCTGGTTGTTCTTTGTAACGAGAATAACGAACTGCATAGTAAGCTTGAAGTTGAAAGCTAGAAAGTGAAAGCTTATCTAGTAAGGAGCTGCTGTGTTGTCAAGATCAGTTGGTTAGTTAGTTAGTCTAAGTAAAACGTTGTGTTTTGTGATTTATAGCTATATAACTGAAATCTTATAATCTTGAAGAAGTGTAGTTGATTTTTGCATAAATAAATGAAAACAGAGAGTAGTTTCTCTCTCTAGAAATTCATTCTTCTTTGTTAATGTTCTTGATATTGTGTAGAATTCTATTGTAGAAAATCTTTCAGATTTTGTTCAAGCAAAGGAAGTTTGTCATCAGGTATTTCTCTTGGATTTCATTACTGGTTGTGATCATAATCTTTAGCACATACTAAGACAGTTGCTCAGAAGAAAAAACCATGACATCTTCTCAATGCTAATTATTTTCGTGATTCTCGAGTGCAAAAGCTTTTTTCGTAAGTGGTTTTCTTCTGTTGCTATCCTCTTGGAACAGAACGTCAACCTGATAGTGTTAAAGGATCGTTCTCAGGTTTCAAGTCTGCTAAAGACTCGCAATTGAGGACCATTACTCAGCAGATTTCTACAACCCTCTGAAGTGATTATTTAGGAGTTCTACTCCAACATTCATGATGTAGATTCCTATGGGGTTGCCTTCTTAGTGTTTCTTTGTAGTGAGATATTTTGGATCAATCTCGATGTTTTTGCCTTTTAGCTCGGTATTCATCATGTGCTTCATCCACAATACTCGTTTTCTGATATGCATCAACCTTCTTACGTCGAGCTGGCCGCTACAACTTCTGGGACGAGTGGCCATGCAAGGTTTGAAGACAAAATTTTACCGCCAACCTGCCGCAAACTGTTAGCTCAAGTAACCAGTAAAGTTAAAAACATAACCTGATCGCCAAGCTACTGCCCACCTATGGCTCGAGCGGCCATACTAGCTAGGTTGTTTGCCAAGCTAGAGCTTGAGCAGCCGTTATGTTTTTTAACTTAACCTAATAAAAGTTGAGTTTGGATTTTTGACTGCTAGTATCGATATTTGGTCAATTTTTGCTGTGATATTTTCTTTTATAGAGTTAAGCTACTTTTTCTTCTTTTTTTTTTTTTTAGAGAAACCAATCAATTTCCTAAGAGAATGATATTTTCAGCGAGTATGTTCTCTTGTTACCTTCATCATATTTATTACTCAAAAACCCAACTATAAAGCTTTTAGTTTTGATTGTGTTGATAATTCGAGTTCTAGTGCGTTGAAAGTGATGTTTAAAGATTTTATGAAAATTAAAATTTTAGAGTTCTGAAAATGGGATTATTTAGAGCAGGTTACTCGATTAAGTTAATCAAATTTAAGTTATAAGAGTTTTTATGCTAAATCGTCACTTATTGTTAGTTCTTTTTTTCTACTTGAATTTTTAAGTAGTTCCTTTATCAGTCTGAATGGTTTTTATGCTCCAAAGAATTCTTTATAAAGTTTTCTTTTAATAATAAATTCATATCTAATTGATATATTTGTGTTAGTTACTTTAGAATTTACTCATTTTTGTTGGTTTGTGTTACTGAGTTATCTGACAATCATTGAACTAGAGTAAACAAATTTGAATGTGTTTTAATTTTTTATTATTTAGAGTCTTCCACTATTAACTACACTTTTAACCTCATAAGTGTTTTAGGATCTAAATTTAAAATTTTCATTTATAATATTATATTTATTGATTTTAAGTTTAAATGTATATAAATTTTTTATTATATGAAATATTTATTCTTTTTGGCTTCATAATATTAAATATATAGAAACATATTTGATTTTTATAGAGTTTTGATTAATTGCATAATATATTGTGAATACCTGTAATTTTGTCTTTAATTAAAATTATTTGTTTTGTTTTGTTTTGAAAGGAATTTTATTTATTTATTATTTTAAAAAATGGAATTAACCTTCCAAAACCAATCACATTCTTTTTTGTAAGTTCTTGATAACTACCCCATTTAAGAAAATTTAACCTACTGATTCCAAAGATTTGACAAGTTCTTCATTTGCTTCATTGTTATAACTCATTCTTCGCAATTTCTTATTGAAACGTCGTTTTTCTCACACAATTTGATTTGGTAAGTGATTTTACTTGATCTTAGTTTGATTTATGCTTAAATAAATGTTAGATTTTGTTAATATGATTGTTGTAATGTATTAAAAATTCTGTTTGCGATTTTATTACAAATTTAAGAACACAAAAACTCATACTTTATTATCATGAAATCTATTTGCGATTTTCTGACACAAACTTTTTGTTATTCTTATATTGTCTAGAATTTTTGGAGTGTGAACACAAATTTTAGAGGATTGTTACAAATATATGAAGAATGAAACATAAATTTTTGTATGATTTTTGAGTTTCTTTTGAGTTAGTAAATTCATTGGATGTATAGGAAGAATTCTGGAATGTTTATGCTGTCAAAACTGAACTTTGGGTAATATTGTCATAGTAATTTTTTGGATATAACTGAAAAAATTGTGAAACTTGGAAGGGAATAAATATACACATGGAAGAGTGACTCTATGAAATTTCATAATATTTCAGTCATTTAATTTGTCGGATTTAATGAGAAACTTGTGTTATTTGCTGGCAACAGATTTTGATAGCTTTGACCTTAGTATGTTTCAAAATTCATAACTTTAGATATAGATAGTGTAAAGTCTCAAATTTTGAGAACATATATTAGAAATAATAATCTTTCAATTGGCATAAAGTTATGAAATTTGGAGCTTGGTTTAGTTGTTAATCACTATAATTTGGTTTAAGTTTTAAAATGTTAAAACTATGAGACTGAGTTTAGTGCGAAGTCAACATTATGAAATTGTGATGTGTTAGTTCACAAGTCGATGTAACATTTTGAAATGTTTTACAATTTTTGAAAACCCTAGTTATATTACATGGTAAATAGAATTCAATTGATTTGCTGAATTCGAATTACATGTTATGTTTGAAATATGTTTAGGAAGGAAATATTCATAATGTTTAGATGTTGATAAATTTGTTTATTTCTTAATCTTAGGACAAGTATGGAATGAGTAAGTGATAAGTTAACTCTTTTTTTGATTTGTGGTAAGTAAACTCATTCATGATGAAATATTTTATTTTTAAAATACTTTTAGAATTATTTAGAAAAGTCTTCAATTTCAAATTTACAATATGTGAACTTTTCACAATTGTATAATAGTTATTAAAAATCTTGAAAGTAAGCACATTAGCATTATATAGACATTTAATCTAGATTGGATAATTAAGAAATTGAGCTCTTAATTTGATTATTTGTGCAGGCAATCTAACAAATGCAATATTAAGAGTATATAATAAATAAAAATATATCCAACTTACAGATGCATAAATTAAAATCATAAAATAATAAAATGGTTAATTATGTGGGTGAATTGGTTCACAAATATCTCCTTAAATCCTCTATAAAAATGATGGGGATTCAAAACCAAATTTAGAAGAAGATGGTCTAACCATTAGTTTTCCTTGTAAGTAAGTGATGCAATGTTATCATTTGATAATAAAATCTTATGATTATTTAATGGATATTCATGAGAACTCTCGATGATTCTATGCATCATTATAGATCATACATGACCAAGACAATAATGTCATAACATAAATATTTTTAGATTAATGAACTTTTGGTTCATAACTGCACAACTGTCAATTGTATTTATATTGTATAATACAATCAAGATAATAAATCTGGAAGTTTTTCTAATATGCGTTTTTTTCCTAAGACATTGGAAGTAATGTAAAGATATTTTATATTATTCTCATTTAGAGTCTTAATATAATATCCATTTTGATGAATATCTTTAAAATTGAGTGTATTTCTTCTAGATCTAGCTAAATATAAGGTATTATGAATGTATAATGTAGCTCTTCTTGCTATAAGATTATTACTCTTCTAGAGCCTT
>JAXCLQ010032930.1:10798-25240 GCA_035584115.1 Cedrela odorata | reverse complement strand
CAAAAGCTATTACCAGTCTGGAATCATGTCTTATCATTAAAAAGTTATGTTGAAATGCAAACGTTGAAATTTCAAAAGATATCATCAAACCACAATTTCTTTTCTTTTCTTTTTTTCTTCTTTTATATTTTAATTTTAATAGAAAATCACATTTCAAACAAAATGAAAATTGATAGAATAATAAATAAATAAATAAATAAATAAAACATAACCATCTCATGACCTCTAATGTCATGTGTTGATATCTGATTTTAACATGCCAGATATCAACTCATAATTTATTTTTCTTAGAGAACAAATCTGATGAGATTTTTTTATCTGAATCATGATTGTCTCCAAGTTAGAATCTTCTTTGATGAACTTTGATTGCCTTCTTAATGGTTTAATGCTCCTAGAAAATAAAAAAGGGATTAAGAGTGCCATCTTTCTATAGAAAATCCTCTGACGCCTAAGTCAGTAAAGGGTTTTGATGATGGATCAAACCCACGGCCAAGCCCACCATTGGATGCTTATGATCAAGTTATTCTTGGTCCTTTGTATATTCCTTGAGACCCGATAATTAGATCCAAAGTTAAGGAGTTCAAAGAGGCATTGAATGGACTTGTTTAAAACATAATGGCACGGGTGGCCCAATTCATTACGTCAATTGAAGGCTATGAATGGTACAATCTCATTCAACTATCAAAGGAGGAGAGTTCAAGCCCTTAATAGGCCTCATTACACATAAGCTAAATTCATCACTATGCTTTAGCTGAATTACTCTTTTATAATTTAAGGGTATTTTGGTTATTATTTATTCATGAGCTTTTGGACCTGAATTTTATTTATCTTGTAGTACTGTATGAGACCTTGTTATAGGCTGAATATTAAGCTCAAACTATATTAATAGGGTTTTCAAATTAGGGTTTCTAGTTTTTAGTAGTGTGATGTATTTAAGGGTATTATAACTCTTGGTCAAATGAGAGGCACTAAAATACATTTTTTTTTTATTGTGAGTTAAGCTTTTTTTTCAAGTTTTTTTTTACATAAACTTGAGATTTAGAACTTTTCAAGAGAGATCTTGTGATGTTATCTTTCGGAATATCATTGATTAGTTGCTTAATAGTGAGTTTCAAGTCAACGGTTAACTTTTCAACTTTGATTTGGTTATTTAGTGTTCTATCTACCTTTTTCGATTTTTCAAAGTATTGTTCTTTGGAGGTTTGTATCAGATTTGGTATTAGAGTCATTCTTGAGAAGACGAAAGAGCTACAGAGGTAGGTGGAAGAGTTACTATTGAAAAGTTTGATTAAAAAGAGTATGTTACCTTGTGTAGTTCCTATATTACTCATGCCTAAAAGGAATAAGATGTGGACGATGTGTGTTGATTGCAGAGCCGTTAATAAAATCACGATAAAGTATCGACACTCTATTCCTAGATTAGATGACATGTTGGATGAATTATATAGCGCATGTTTATTTATTAAGATTAATCTAAAGAGTGGATATCACCAGATTAGGATGAAAGTAGGGATGAATGAAAAACTGTATTTAAGACTAAGCATGGATTGTAAAAGTGGCTAGTCATACCCTTTAGTTTAACAAATGCTCTTAATACTTTTATATGGTTAATGAATCATGTATTGCGTGCTTTCATAGAAAAATTTATGGTAGTCTACTTTGCTGACATTTTGGTGTATAGTAAATCCTTGGATGAGCATATGGGTCATTTGAAATCTGTTTTAGATATGCTTAAGAAGGAGAAATTGTATGCCAACCTTAAGAAGTGTACATTTTGCATTGATCGGGTTGTTTTCTTAGGCTATGTTGTGAGCACAAATTATATTGAGGTAGATGAGAAAAAGGTGAGAGTTATTAAAGAATGGCCAATGCCTAAGCCTATTTATGAGGTTAGGAATTTTCATGATTTAATTAGTTTTTATAGGTGCTTTGTGCGGGATTTTAGCACTATAGCCGCACTTTTGACTGTGGCAGTTTTCATAAGTTTTTGAAGCACTTGAAGGGACAAAGTAAGTTGAGTCGTAAACATGAGAGGTGGCTAGAGTTCATTGAGATATTTTCATATGTGGTTAAGTACATGCAAGGTAAAAACAATGTGGTTGCTGATGCACTATTAAGTAGGTATGCACTTGCTTCTTCACTTAGTGTTAAATTATTTGGTTTTGAGTTTATAAAAGATAGGTATGTAGATGATGCTGATTTTGGCATTGTGTATGAAGCGTGTGAGAAAACTGCATTAGATAGGTTTTACAAGCTTGAGGGATACTTGCTTAGAGACAATAGGCTGTGTGTTCCCAATAGCTCTGTGCATGAGAAGCTTGTAATTGAGTCACATGGGGGGTCATCTTATGGGACATTTTAGGGTAGCCAAGACTTTGGACATTCTCAAAGAACATTTCTTTTGGCTTAATATAAAGAAAAATATAGAAAAGATTTGTTTTATGTGTATTACATGTAGGAGAGTTAAGTCTAAAGTTAAACCTCATGGTCTGTATATGGCTTTACTTGTACTTAGCAAACCTTGGGTAGATGTTTCCATGGATTTTATGTTGGGTTTGCCTAGAACTAAGTAGGGCAATGATTCTATTCTCGTGGTTGTAGATAGGTTTAGTAAAATGGCACATTTCATCCCATGTTATAAGACTAATGATGCCACGAATGTTACTGATTTGTTCATTAGGAAGGTAGTGCGTTTACATGGTGTCCCTAGAAGCATAGTTATTGATTGGAATGTTAAGTTTCTTAGCTACTTTTAGTGTATCTTGTGGGGTACATTAGGTAATAAATTGTTATTTTCCATCACTTGTCACCCACAGACTGATGGTTAAACCGAAGTAATTAATAAGACTTTGATCACACTGTCACGTGTTGTTATTAAAAAGAATTTGAAAATTTAGGAATATTGTTTGTCATTTGTTGAGTTTACATATAATAGGAGTGTGCATTCATCTCTTGAGTTTTCTCCATTTGACCTTGTGTATGGTTTTAATCCACTAATGCCTTTGGATTTACTTCCTTTACCTGTTAATGAGTTTTCTAGTTTAGAAGGGAAGAGAAGGCCTAAATGATTAAGAAAATGTATGAGCAAGCTAAGCAACACATCGAGAAGCAAAATACACAGGTTGCTACCCAAGCCAATAGAGGTAAGCATGTTACATTTACACTAAGAAATTGGGGATAAGTGCACATGCGTAGGGAGAGGTTTCCTACTTAGAGAAAGTCTAAGCTTGATGCTAGAGGAGATGTGTCATTCCAAGTGATTGCGAAAATGAATGAAAATGCCTATAAAATCGACTTGCTAAGTGAGTGTAATGTGAGAACTATTTTTAATGTTACTAATCTTTCTTCTTTTAATATAGGTTCTAATTCGAGGACGAACCTTTTCGACAAGGGAGAGAATAATGATGGATCAAGCCCACCATTAAATGCTCGTGATCTTTTGCATGTTCTTTATGGTCTGATAACTAGATCCAAAGCTAAGAAGATCAAAAAAGTACTGAATGGGCTTGTTCAAAACATAATGGCACGAGAGACTCAATCTATTACATCACTTGCACAGTTGGGCTTTGTTGAAGACTATGGATGGTACAATTTCATTCAAGTATAAAAAAGGAGAGTCTAAGCCCTTAATAGACCCTATTATATATGAGCCAAATTTGTCACTATGCCTTGGTTGAATTACTTTTTCCTAATTTAAGGATATTTTTGTCATTTTTTGTTCATAGGCTTTTAGACCCGAATTTTATTTGATACTTAGTACTTTATGAGACCTTGTTATGGGCTGAATTTCAAGCTAAAACTATATCATTAGAGTTTTCAAATTAGGGTTCCTAATTTTTAGGAATGCGATGTATTTAAGGGTGTTATAACTCTTGGCCAAAAGGGAGGCACAAAAATGCATCTTTTTAATTGTTAGTTACGTTTTTTTTTTCAATTTCTTTACATAAACTTGAACTTTAGAATTATCAATAGTGATCTTGTGGTATTCTCTTTTGAAATACTGTTGGTTAGTTGCTTACTATTGAATTTCGGGTCAACGGTTAACTTTTCAACCTTGGTTTGGTTATTAAGGGTTCTATCTACCTTTTTTGAGTTTTCAAAGTGTCATTCTTTGGAGGTTCACATCAGGCTTTCTTTTTGTGATATTGTTGCCTGAATTCTTATTCTTTTTTGACATAATAACAGCTTAATTTTTAAGGGATTTTTCATACCTTTTTCTCCAATTTTCCTTCCTTTTATAGGTTACTGACTTATTATCTTTAAATAGGATTCCTCTATTCGCATCCTAATAGGGCTTTATTATTTACCTTGCCCATAATTTCATTACTTATTATCTTTCTTACTCTTCTTTAGATTGAATTAAGAATTTGGTAATAAGAGTCCTATTAGGGAACATGTTTTAAAGAGTCATTGAAGAGTTCAAATTCTCCATTATCAAGATAAGAGCAAACTCGTTTGCCGTTAACTCAAAATTTCATGTCCTTAGGAGTTACCGAGGAAACATTCTAATTTTGTGGATGACCTGAGATCATATGTGGGGCATTTTGATGACCTGGATGGTGAGAAGTATAATGAGTCAACAAAAGTCCCCTAGTTTTCAATATAAGCTAATTTCAAGTCTAGTACTAGAAACATATTGAATTGTTGTCCTTTCTTATAATTTTTTAGTACTTTCTTTCTGACATTTTCTCTATTTTTTTCAAGAAAACTCATGGGAAAAACTCTTTTGTATATCTTCAGCATTTTTGCTTGGTTTTATGACACAGTTTACTCTTGATATCGCTACTCAGTTCCTTTACAAATACTTGGGGGGTCATATAGCCCCAGATGATGTTTTTAAATTTTGAAAGGGCATGTAAGACGGCGAAGCCATTTAAAGCTCTATAATTTTGTTCTCCGAGTAGGATTTTATGGCCTAAAATATGCATAAATTTAAGTTTTAACACATATATCAATATATATGTATAAAGGTTATGGTTTTTTAAGTTTTTACATTTTCTAAGCTTTAATTTGATTAAAATAAATTACAAACACATGCAACATTTTCAATCTACACCTTCAAAAACCTTTGGAATCTTGAAGAAAACCTTTTTCTTCTATGAAAATTTGAAAAATAAAATAAAATTCTTTTTCTCTCTATATGGCTGAAACTTGCAAGGTGGGTGAGATTATGATTTTTCAATATTCTCTACTTTTTTTATTTAATAATTATACTTTAGTATTAACTAATCAAGATTAATACATTTGGTCCAATGATATTATGCTAAAATAACTTTTATTTGGACCAATAACATTAAAACACATTTAACATTTAAATGCTTAAAACATTTGGACCAATTATATTAATACACATTTAACATTTTCAATGTTAAAATACTTGGACAATCATATGAAGACATGATTAATCTAATTAATCATTACTTTTACATGTTTATTAATTCTTAACCATTAAGAATTTGACATGTAATTTAAATTAATTAACATTTAATTAATTTATAAAATTAATGGCAACAATTACCAATTGGCCAATGGATAATTATCAAAATGGCAATTAAGTATATGTAATTTACTTTAATTACTTATTTATGTAATTTTTATAATTCTTTAACTAATTAAAGAATTATAAATACATACATTTATTTAATTTTTTCAGCTTATTAAATTATTCCCGAAAATGCTAGCCTTCTACAAATAATTTTCTCTCATGTACAGTTTCCAAAGATTTAAGAATATTAGTATAACCATGAAGGTTCAAAATAAATTAGCCATGAGTCATATCTCAACAATGCGAAACTCAATGACTATAGTAGGTATCTAGCAATACGCCATAGTCTCTAATTCACAATGAAGTAATTTTTTATCAAACCTTACTTAGATTGTACATACCGTGTGGGTAAAATCTTTCTGTTGTCCTATCCTAATCAAATTAGGGTTCATGGCATGTCAAAATCCTAAATTTGATAATTTTCGAATCGTTGATTAATATGTCATGAACTTATCGCCATGAACCTTTCATGCGAAATTTATTTTGCTTTGATCAAGGGCTTGATTTAAAACATTTATCGACATTCGTTTAGGAACTCGAACTTGGATAGAGTTAGCGAAAACACTCAATTCTTTTTAACAAGTCAACAAATCCCATTTTGACTATCATCTGAATTCTTATATGAACCACACATAACCAAACCGGCTTTATCATACAAGACATGATTAGTCAAGTACTTATACACCATATAAACTATGCATGTTCACATAAAATCTGACTCTGACATCTCAGGTCAAAGGATCACATCGCACATTAATACAATCTTTTTGATAAATCATTGACTACATACATACCATGCAATTTATCGTTATTTGGTCAAGTTTAAAAAATAGTTCTTTAACTATAAATCTATGCTAATGCTCTTGTAACATGACTCTCATTATCACCTTCGCTAATAACATTTTATAATATTCATAGGTGACATTTAGTATGTCTACTATATAATATTGATGTCTAGTCTATATCACTTCTGTAGGGAACAAATTTGATAATTCAATTTAACTATTAAATAAATTATCTAGACAATTCACATATATACTTTACTATATAGCATGAATAAATAAAAGAAGCAACATACATATGTGAATAAAGAACTCTTTCTTTTATTCATTATAAAAATATTACAATATTCACAAGCCTTGAAACCGACAACACGAATGGTTTCTAGGGCATACACTAACAATTTGCACCCATGTAATCAAGTTGTTTTAAATGTAGGTGTGACATTTCTAACTTAATCAATATGCGACACATGGCTTCATCTAAGCTCTTGGTCACTTCAACGGCTCTGATCTATTCTCCTTGGGCAAGTATAAAAGCATAAAATTTCTCTCTCCTCTTTACTTTCTACGTTTTTGCCCTATTTTTAAGAGAAATTTATTCATCTTTAAGTAAATCCTCTACCTTCTTAAATCGTAACTACTCTTTATCACTTTCTCTATAATTTTATTTAATTGATTCTTCTTCTTTTGCATCAGTTGTCGCTTTCATTATCTATCCAGATTGGTATTCATTGTTGGAAATATGCCCTAAAACTAATTATGTCATGTAGTTCAGTGATATCATTCTTTGTATATAATTATATTTTTGTAATTAATTATAAAGTTGTTTACTATTAATAAAATAATATTTATATCATTTTGCATTTATAGTTGCTTTAATAAATAAATAATGTAACATGTGATTCCGTGATGTATTATGATGTCAAGACTTTATCTACAAGGAGTTGTAGATACGAATATAGAGTTTTGATTTGAATACAACTGAATCAGTTCCCGGTTGAAGTGATATTATATAGAATTATGACATTGCATGACTGGCATGTTTGATGCTGCTAAGGATTAGTATTGGATGCTAATAGTTGAGTGACGAGTCTCATGTCACAAAAGCATAAACATGGGTGATACATTGGAGAAAGTGTTACTGAGCGTGACTACATGTGACGAATCACATGGTGATTATCCACAGTCAATGATATGTCACACAACCGTACTAGTGTACCACTAGTCTTTTGACCTGAGGTGTCACGGCTGCCATCTGCATTGAGGCACATTGTTTACTTATGTATATCGCACCGGGCTAGTCATGCCTGGTGAAAGAAGCTTGCTGGTAATGTGTTCTTAGTGTATGAGGATAAGTGATGACCAAGATAGAATCTGCTGACTCAAATATTTGAGTTTGAAATCCTAGGTGAGGATGTCAGACATAGAAAATGAAATTTCTGGCTAGAGTACGTGTTTTCAAAAATGTATTTTTGGATAAACGAATCTTGTATATGATTTGAGATTTGTTCTTATGATTGAGTTAGGGGTTTGACTATCTATGACCCATACTGGATTGAGAGTTGACAGTAGAAGGAATTTACTATATACACGTACGACTATATAGGTTCATTAATGTCTAGGGATTGTGGCATCTAAATAGAGGTTACGCATGATCATTGGGAACTTTTAATATAAGGAATTGTACCGAAGAGATGCAAAAGGGATCGTATCTGCTCATGTCTACTTCACGGTGAATCTAAGCAGTTACACACATATTAATTATTTGATAATGATTGTTATTGCTATGTGCAATTTTCATTAAGTTAATTAATGATAATGTTATGATACTTTGATCGAATTATAATTTAATTGTTTATTGTAAATAATTATTTCCTAGCTAAAACGTACTAGTACACGTATATGTGAGAAATATTTCAAAAATAATTTGGATTATGTAAATATGATTTACGAACATTTGAAAACTAAGAAAATATATTTTGTCATAAGAATATTAATAAATAAATGGTTTATTTATTAATGATTAAATAATTATTATTTGATCAAATGGATCCTTGCTTGATAAATGACACCATGTGATGTTGCCAAATGCCTTTTTACAATTAATGTTTGAAAGTCGAATATTGTAAATAATGATTGTATTTTAATATTATATATGATATAATATTAAAAGAAAATCATTTCATTTTATTTATATTGTATAAATAAAATAACACACACTCTCTCTCTCATAAAATATATATGTATATACATATATATATATATATATTAATATGATTAATATAATATATATTAAAATATTTTAAGTTGCATTAAATGGTTTAATAAGATATGAATGGATTTGAGAATCCATTTATAGGATTATTGCCACATGAAATCCACTATGCTTGTTTTCAATAATGTGTGTGGATGAAAGGGTATATATGTGGGTTTTGGAACCCACAATTCGGAATTGAGAGATACCAAAATACTATTCATTCTTCTTTTTCTACCTTCTTTGTCGAGAAGCCATTGTTGAATGGTGAAGAAATTTGTTTTGAACAAAATTCTTGAGGGAGAGAGAAAAAAATAGAGAGAGAAAAGAATAATAGGAAAAAGATAAAAAGGGTTTCATGAGTTTTTCTTCTCTTCCAAAAGAACTAAAAGTTTTTTAGGTGTAGAAAACTTGTTCAAAGTTTCCAAGCACAAATCCAGGTAATCAAAACCCGTTGCTATCAACCCGGTGTGTGTGACATACCATCAAGCTAACCAGTAGCTTGTTTCGGAGTTCGACATTTAAGATATGTGTACTTTATATATGTTGATCTATTATTTAAATTGTTTAAATTTTAAAATGCACATACATATATGTCTTGGTCCTTAGGTGAGCCTTTCCGCACTTCCCATGTGACGGCAGTGGCTCTCTTTCACCTTTTCACCCGATAACCATTCCCAGTGCGCTTGGCGCGATCCCCCTACTCACTTTTCATTCATCTCTCTTTTTGATATCATAACTTTTTTATTGCATTTATTGGGCTTCGGTTGATCACATTATTTTTTATTTTCTACTTTATTGATTTCGTATAAATCTTTTGTGGTTTTTAAGACGTTGTTGATGGGTTTGTATGTTGTGAACTTTGGATAATGCATTTCGCTCATTTTTGATGTCCTTTGTACTTACGTTTGGATTTTTTAAGACCTTTAAGACTCTTTTTTGAAAATTTTGCTAACTGTTGTGTTAATTTGGTTCCCAATAGCCAAATCATCCTTCTTTAGATGTCTAGTATAGGTTTTGATTCTTAAAACCTCTCCGAAAAGAATTGTGATCTTCAAATGTCTGACAAGAATATTTCCTCTACCTCTTCATTATTCTAAGATAGTGATGATATATTGTGACTAAAGGAAAGGAGGATACGAGAGAGAGAGCATCTCTTAAAACTACCTTTCTTATTAAAAATAAACCTAGTGGCCTAATAGAAATTAGCAAATACTCTATAACAAATTTGACAATTAGTAACAAATATACATGTAACATATTTTATTTTCATCATAAATAGAAGACATAACATGACGAAATCATTAATTTGTCACTTATTTCCAAGGTTTGAGAATTTTACGTGACGTTATTCTATTTAGTCACATGATAGAGTCACAAAAAATTTGGTGCCAACATTTCCCACCAAAATTAGATAGAGAAAAATATTTTTAGTGACAATTCAAATATTAGGTGACGATTGCATTATGTTAGCAATTTAAAATGTGTCTTGTGAAGAATTTTAGAACGTCTTATTTTTTATACTTCATTGGATATGATGTCACTAATATTAATGTATACTACTAGTGACAACTTTGATTTTGTTATATATCTTATAACATAAGTGGTGACATGAACCACTGTCATCAAAATATAAGTATTAATAATATTATAGTTATCATCACAAATAATATACTAATGTATGACAATATTAAGTAATGTCAAAATTTATTAATTAATTTAATGACATTACTTGTCCGTCACTGATTAAATCAAATTGATATATAATTATAGGTAATGATAGTTAGTTATCACCTATGTATAACATTATTGGGGACGTACACCATTATCACCAAAATATAAATATTAATGGTATTATATATATCGTCACAAATAGTATGCCAATGTATGACAGTATTAAGTAATGTCGTAATAAATTAATTAATTTAATAACATTAATCATCCATCACTAATTAAATCAAATTGAAGTATAATTATAGGAGACGATATTTAGTTATCATATATGTACTGTGTATAATATCATTGGTAACGTACAACACTGTTACCAAAATATAAATATTAATGGTGTTATATTTATCGTCACAAATAGTATGAAAATGTATGACATAATTGGTTACGATATATAGTTGTCACCTATGTGTAACATAATTGGTGACGCTAAATAACGTCACTAAATTAGAAAATAATATATATTTTAAGTTAAATATGTAATAATTTATTTTCTATCATTATTAATATAATGCAGCTACTGAATTATTCACTTTAATCTGCCATCATCTTTTGATTTTTTGTGATTATTTTACTTGCATTCAATAATTTCCATATAATATACAATGAATTTTAGACGGCAAACTGCACATTGTAGCTTAGTCAATTAATTTTGAAGAATTAAAATCTATAACTCTCTCCCCTCACTAAAATATAAAATCACACATTGTGATTTTATGTTTTAAATCACATTTTTACAATTTTTATTTATTTAATTGCATTAAAAAAATAACGGCAAAAAATCCCATCCAAACAGTCCCAACAGCCAGCCCCAAGCACAACAATTTGAATAATAGTGAGCTAGAACACTACTTGATTAAGGGGAATATGTTTTATTTCATCATTTAAAAAAAATGAGGCTCTCGCATCTTGAGCACTTGAGAGCTTGAACAGTACTAGATTAAGGGGAATATATTTTATTTTATTATATAAAAAAATGAGGTTCCCGCTTCTTGAATACTTGATTAGGGAAATAAAAAGTAATTTCCTTACCAACAAATTACATATAATAAACTTGCACAACTATTACAACTAATATATATAAAAACATAGTGTGATACTAATAAATTCCAAAACTGAAATTTCTTAACTTTGTACCATAATTAGACACAAATGTTGCTAATTTTACTTTGTGGTTTGCAATTTAAATGTCTCTTGTGTAAGAAATTGTAGGGTTAAAAAGTTTTAAATTAAAAAAATGCTCTAAAATATAAGAAAAAAGTAAAATTTAGGCTCGAAAAAACCCCCTAAGCTCTTTCGAAATTGCATACCACATTCTCCTTACAAAGTTATTCGGTTAAAAAAAAATTGGATCAATCAAATGTCCGAGCACAAAGTTATGCTATTTTGAAGTTTTTTCTCTATTCCATTTGGAAAGTGTGCTTTTTCAAATTTAACTAAATGCTGTGTTTTGTGCTAATTGTAACAAATATAAATAAAAAAATAAAAACCCTGTCGCTTCCTTTTCACTTTTGTCTCTGAACAAAAACACAACTTGACTTTTCGTCTCCTCTGACGAACACATAAAATTAAAGGAAATCAAAACATGAAACAACTCTAAATTGTTTCTCTTTCTCGTCTCGTCGCAATATCAGAGGGACATGGGTAGTCAAGTTTATAATCTTTCAGTAATTCATTCTTCTGCTCTTCATTTTGGTTATCTTTGTCTACTTTTAACTCGAATTTATTCATTTCATTTCTTATACTCTTGCACTAAATTTTGTTACTACTTTTGCTACCAGTGTGATTATCTTCTCCTTCATACTGTTTAATTTTTACTACTTTTACTAGTTCATGTTACCCGTTTGCATTCTAATATTCTATTATCTTCGATATCAATATATAAAATTATGTGTAGTTTTTTTATATATATCATGTCTATATCATGTCCATGCCAAACATAAAATTATGATCAAGTAAAAGGTGTTAAAGTGCAATTTGGTTTGCCTTTTAATTTTTTTCTCGATTTATTGTTTATGGTTGTGATGGTTTCTTATTAAGTAATCAGTATAAGATGCATACTTGAAGTTATTGTCCTTTTTTTTTGTTTGTCAAGACTTTCTTTTGGTAGATATTCACAACAGTTGCGAAATAAAATTAACGTGCTATAATCTCAAATACTAGTGGAAGCATTCGACTTGTTCACGTAACGAGTTCACATATAACAGAGCATAGTTATATTCGACTATGCTCCCATGAATATGTGAAAGCCATGAATTTCATTCAAGTTCGGATTTCATTCTAGATATCTTCAGTCATTTTCTGTCATTCTTAACTGATCATCACTACTAAAGTTTTGGTCAAAATTTAATTGGCAAGACGATATAACTAATAAATCCATATTAAGCTCTTGTTTCAATTTTGACCTGAATATTTTTTTCAAAAAATCGAACTAAATTTTTTTTAATTAAAATAATTAAAAGAATTTCTTTCTAGTGTCTTGACATCTGAAAATAACTTAGTTATAGAAACTTGAACATCTTCGGTTTTACTTTCAGTTCCTACTTCAGAAATTTCCCGTGGCTTATTGTTAAATAATCCTTTAAATTGTTTCCTAGCCTTTCTTTCAACTTCTTGGTCATCAAAATGAGGATAAATAGAACAAAATAAAAATGCATTTTCTCCATTGCTTAGTTGGAAACCAAAAATATAGTAGCTATTGAACACACCTGGTCCTTTTTCTTTAATTTTGAAAGCGCAACAGTTGAATATTTGGATTTGTTTATTATCTTGAGTGAGGAATTCGATGTTTGGAATTTGTTTTCATTGTTTGTAGTTAATCAAAGCCAATAAAGCTATCAACAAGCTGAAAGCATTCAATAGCAATTTCCAACTTTGATGTGTGATGGTGTTAGTGTAGTAGATTTGCTTTATCAACTAAGTTGATTGGTCTTCAACATGTCCCTATTTGGCTAGAAGTTGAACTTTAACTATGTTCTTCATTTAGCTCAACAGCATACACATTAAATTTACTAATACATTATTTTTACATGCATGATATATGATCTACTGAAGTAAACCAAAACAAGTTGCATTTGTTTTACTTTATTTTGCAGTTACATAAAATGAAAGTTTTGTGTCTTTAGCTAAAATCTTAATTAGGGTTTGCAAAGTTATAGAAAATGAAAGTATTTGTGTCTTTAGCTAAAATCTTAATTAGGGTTTGCAATGCCATGTAGATTGAATCTTGAAAATACTAAACTAAAATTATGGGAAAGCGACGGAGATATATGCACAGTCCTTGTGAAATCATAATGGTACATTGTAGAAAATGTGAGGTAACAATTAATATCAAAATATTAAAGGGTTTTTTTTTTAGCATTAATAGTTACCATTGAAGTAGGGGTATCGCATGCATGCAATTGCATGCCGTATATTTTCAATCAATTTCTTTATTATTTATACATGAATTCACACTTTGTGCTAAAGACAAGTTCAGTTTAGGTTCCCTTTCTTGATGAATTATTTTAAGTCATTTTGTTATGTATTTTAAGTTTTTATTAATCTTATTTTAAGTTGTTTTATTATATATTTTAAATTTTCTATTAATCGTTATAATTTTTGTATTTCATATTCAAGTTTTTTTGGTTAAGTGTTTTAAGTCTTTCACTAATTGTTTCAAATTGTTTATTGTATGTTTTAACTTTTACGTTTGTTTATGTATGATATTAGATATAAATTACCTATAAGATCACAATTGCAACATGTTTTCACAAAGAAGACTTAATGGACGTAGATTTATTATTTTGGGTTTGGTGGAAGGAAGAGTGACGGTATTGTACAGAATATACAAAATATTAAACTGGTTAACATGCTTTTGTTTTTTAAAATTTTAAAGGCAGAATTATGTTAACAAGAGTTTTAACTGGTTATCATAATTCTATTTTTACCTTAATCAATTAACAATCTTCATTTACTTAGTCTTTTTATTTTAGTAAATATTTATAATCATTTTTTTGCCTATTATTCAAGATGACACCAGGAAAAGGAGGTAAGGAAAAGATAACTACAAATCAACTCTAGTTACCAAATGCTTAAGGCCAGTAAGCTAATGTTCACTCTAATTCTCAAGTCCAGTCAACTAATGTTCACTC
>JAXCLQ010032930.1:0-10698 GCA_035584115.1 Cedrela odorata | reverse complement strand
CTCTAGTTACCAAATGCTTAAGGCCAGTAAGCTAATGTTCACTCTAATTCTCAAGTCCAGTCAACTAATGTTCACTCAAATACTCAAGGAAATGATGTACAATCAAATGCTCATGAAGGTTAGTTAGCTAATGTTCAATCAAATGCTCAAGGTCAGTTATCTAATAAGGTTCAATTAATTAAAGTTTATGGAAAAGAAGAATGGATAAATGATTTTATAATATTTGTAATATTGTTTAACATTGATGTAGCTTTTATCCCTCCAAAAAGGGTGCGAGGTCCAACACGAGAGCTATAACTTGAAAAACTTATAAAAGGAAATAATAAGATGGTAATAGATATAGCAACAGGTAAGGGTAGGCCTACTCATAAAATTCAATTAGCTAAGTTATTTTATGAAATTGGTCATTTCTCAACAATTCATCTCAGTGCCAACAAAATGGAGAGCTTTAATGGATGAAGACAAGTTTCATATATTGGAAAGACTTAACGTAAGAAGTATTAATTATGATTTTTTTATATATAGTTATGATACATTATAACCACTCTTTCATTTTCTTTTTTAGACAAAGTTTCAAATGAAATTGGATGAAGACTACGTCAAGAACTCTTTCATGTCCATAGTGTCGAAATTATCCAGAAACCAACGCCATAGGCTTCACAAGTACTATAAAAGTTTTGAGAATGATGAAGTGGCACGCCAAAATAATCATCCTAAGTTCCAATTGACTCAAGAAAATTGGGAAAGCTTGTGTGATTTGTTCAAGGATCCTAATTATCAGGTCTTATTTTTTGTTCATATATTAATTATTATTTTAATTATACTTAGACCATTTAACCTATTTTTAAGTTATATTTTTAATTATACTTACACCATGTGACCTATTTATATTTATGAAGACGAGGTGTGAAACTAATCAAAGAGTTTGACAGAGAGTTAAGTTTACTGTCATGATCGTATATTTCTGCAAAATGATAATACATAAATACATGTGATACAATGGAAGACCCTAAAATAAAATTTAAAATTTTGTATTAAAAAATAATACAAGTTTGTAATATATGGTACATGCTTATAATGTTACAAGTAGTGAAATAATATATATTAATGTGGATGTTAAAGTGGGTGTAATTCAAATTACATGTTTAAAACAATACAAATACAAACATAAGAAAAAGAAATGAAATGAAAGCCATTTGTCTTACCATACATGTACATATACCTAAACCTAACCCATGATTATATATATATATATATATATATTACACCTTTCATTTTATTTGTTCAAGTGTGTAACCCTTTTTTAGCCAAGACTGAATTGAGGGAAAGAATAAAAGACAAAACGTTCATGTGCATGTACATATATAAAACCCATTTACAATTCATTTTAACATATATAATATATATATATATATAAACATATGCCACCTGCCCCATTTATGTCTTATTTTAGCATGCATATATATAAATATATGCCAACTGCCCATTTACCATTATTTTAGCATGCCACCTATCCATTTATATCCATTTTAAGTTCATTTACAATTATAAGTTTGGCTTTGCAAAGTTAAGAAATGGAGAGAGAGCTTAGTAGAAGGAGAAACTAAAATTGAGATGAAGTTAACAGTGGAGAAACCGAGAGAGAAAGAGAGCCAAATCGAAATGGGAGGAGAAGCATGCTTCCATGTATGAGAGAAATTGATTGAATGGTAGTTAGATTGTGGCTGAATTGATTCAAAAAGAGAAAGACACTAGTTGATCGAAGCAAATAAGTCATAGAAGAAGTTAGGATGAAGAGAAACCAAGAGTGAGAGAGTTTGGTGGCTGAATTGAAGATGCCAACAAGAAAACCAAAGGGTGGCAAAGTGTGGTGGCCGGAAAATTAGCAAGAATTGTTGAAAATTGGAGGAATAGGGACAACACCTAATCGTGAAAGGAGGAAAGAGTGAAAACAGCAAAAGGAGAGTCATTTACAACAACCAAAGGGTAAGTTATAAGTGTTGATTTGTTCGTAATGGTAAAATTAAGTGCATGTAAATGGCTAATATATGTTATGTAGTGTATAGTATAATTATTGATAATGAGTTGCTTAGAAATGCATGAATTGAATTGCGGTAGTGTTGTTATGTAAGAGTTATAATTTGGTTGTCAAAAATAAGTGTGTGAAATGAAATCGATGAGTTTGAAAAGCGTTAAGGTGGTAGATTTTGTGTCACCGAAAAGTCGGAACACAAGCTTGCGACATCAGTGTATCACAACTGTATATTCATGTGGTGCATGTTTTGAGTTGATAAAATTATAGTATATGAGTCTTATAAAACATGTATAGGGAAGCGCATATGAGCGGAGTACCGGATGAGTGAGAGTGCAAGCGAAACATATGAGCATTAGCCGCAATAATTTCCGCACAGGGTCTAGTAAAATGAGGATTGTGTGAGTTTTAGAATTTGGATTGCCAAACCATAAGATTTTACGGAAACTAGACATATAGTGGCACAACATAGTCAAAAATTACGTCAAGAATTGGGCGGGGCTATAAAGATTTTTGTCAGAACAAAGCTGCCCTGTTGACGGTTCATAGCCGATTACACTAAGCAAGGTGACGAAAATTGGTTATAACTTGAGCGTTCGGACTCAAAATATGAATATGTAAGAAGCGGTAGATACTAGACACATAGTAGAATGTATCTAACAAAATTAGGTTGAGATACCTTACTGGTGTAATACACAACGAGTTTGAAGTTAGTCAATGCGCAGTGAGCATTATACGGATGTTCAAAATGTGTATATTTGGTTTAGACTCGTGGGGGGGTGGGGGCTGATTGCATGTATAACATAAATATATATTTATTCAGTTATAATGAAGAACCACACACAAAGAATTATGTGTTATAGATCATTAGGTCGATCGAGTGGAGCAAAGCCTGATACTGGTGAGTGGATACTTGTTTGTATATATGTATGTATATATGCATGTGTGTATATAAAATCAATGTTGAAAATGCATATGAACCAATATTAAACATGCATATAAAACTAATACTGAGACTGTATATGAAACCAATACTGAGTATATGTATGAAATAGCTGCTTGAAATGGTTCAAAGTTAATTTGAGATGATTTTATAACAATGATATGGATAAGTTGTGATTTGATTGCGAAAAGGATGCTTGCATTGTATGAATAGAACTGGTCATAATGTAAAATGATACCTTGTAATGGTTTGCTATTGTCTAAGCATAATGATTAAGATATGCGGTGCTGTGACATGAAATGAGGAAGGGTGAAGGCCTTGATATTATGAAGTATAGTGCGTGTGATGGTTGGACGTGGCATGTTAACGGTGAAAATAACAATTGGGTGTATAACTGAAATTGATTGTAAGTAAAATGATAACTTGAAGTGAGTTACTATTATTTATGCATAATAAACTTGATATGTTGTGTTATGATATGAATTGAGAAAGCATGAGTGCATTGATCTTATAAATGTGTGTGTGTATTGTGGTTATGAATTAGAAATAGGGGGACTACAATACGTAACGCCCCTCATGATGGGATATAACTTAAGGACGGTGGAAAATGAAACGCCCTAAAGTACTAGTGATATATTTTGGCTGCATGGGATATCGTGAGCCAGGATATCAAAATAAAGATACGGGGTCCTGGTGATCCACTATCTCAGAGATGTATTTCAGAATGGCCGGGCAAGCAGAGGCTGAGATACCAAAGTAAAAATAGGAACTTTAAGTGATTATCTATCTTAGAGATATATTTTGGTCGTCTATGTTAACGCAAGCTAGGATATGAGAGTAAAGATACGAGGTCCTTGTGATCTCCTATCTCAGAGCTTTAGTGTCTTAAGGAATGGCGATGGTAGCGCCCCAAGCCATTGGTGAATTTATTTGGTGTTTGAGGGGATGGTGATGCATACGCCCTTAAACACCGATATGTTGTGAATGATGTGTGATGAAATACTATGTTTGATACATTGAGAAGTATTTCTGTTTAAGTGCATAAAACTGTTTCGTGTGTATATATATGTGTATATATATTTTATATGAGTGTGCAAAATGGCATGAGTATGCAAATGATGGCATGAATATGAAAATGATGTCAAGAATATGTAAATGGAAACAAGGTATGAATATATATAAAATAAGTGATGTTTGCGTGTGTATCATCCACTCACTGAGTCTGCTAGACTTACCCCCCACACCTTCCAATTTTGCAGGAAACTCTTTAATTTGGTGAGTAGACATAGTGACCTGGAGACATTAGTTGGAGAAAAGGTAATCAGTCGTAGTCACTATTGTATTGGGTCCATCTCACATAGATATTAACAGTTGTATTTTGTTTGTTATATAATATACATTGTTATGTCTTGGGTTGCATGTGTATAAACTAACAAATGTACAGTCAGTGTTATTTTGACATACAGGGAATCATATGAGATTGTGTATATATATATGTCAGTAGTGGCGATATGATGCCTTGATTTATGTGGACTTGATATGAGTCCGATTGAGATTGTTTTTATAACAAGTTGTGTTAGGCTTAGGGTAATGGGAGAGACCTATCACCTGCCAGTAACACTCTCAGATTTGAGATGTTACATTTACTCATACTAAAAAAAAAAATTGAGGGCATTTGTTGCAAGTCAATATGCCATGGTAGATTTTTACATTTCTATATATTATTAAACTTGATATTTATTTTTAAATGTTTTTATACAATAAAATTTATTATATTTACAACTATGTAGCATAAAGATGACCAAGAACCTAATAGGATGGAATTTTTTAAGGCAACTCATTACTCAAAGAGTAAATGATGGTTAGCATTTGAGGCTCAAATAGCTTATGTAAGATTTTTCAAAAAAATATTTAATCATAATTCTTTGGCATAATGATTTTAGTTAATAATAATTTTTATCTATTTTTTAGAAGAGAATGGAAGAGTTATTGTCAAATTATATTGAAGAAGGAATAGAATCTAAGAGTATTGATGCCATCGTGGATGAAGTGCTTGGTACTAAGTCCGAGTACATTAAGGGGCTTGGATATGGATCTAAACCTATTGAGAAAATCTCGAATGCAAGTGTTGCTGAGTTACAAGAAACTTTTACACAAACATAAAATGAGCTTCAACAATATAAGTCAAATTATGATGTGATTATAAATCAAATATAAGCTATAACCCAAGCTTTATTAGCTACCGGAATCCAAGTGCCCATTTCTCAATTTTTAGGTATAAATTTTATTATTTTTTGGTTTTTAATATATTGTTGTTCTACCTATTTCCATTTTGAACAATAAATTTTGTATGATAATAACATTACAAATTCTACATCAAAATGTTTGAAGTAAAATAGTATACATTATGAATCATGTAAATTTGTTAATTCTTTTTATTTGTTGGCGAAAGAATGTTATATATCTAAGTTTATGATGACAACTAAATTTATTTATCTCAGGTTCAAGTGAGATAGGCACCCCCTCAACAGAAACATCAACACAGGACTTGGCATTATGAGAAATCACGTGACAAGCTTGTTATAGTTATCTTTGATACTCATTATTTGAGGATTCTTAGTTTTTTATATCATTAGAATATTTTATTATTGTCAAGTTTGTTAGTCCATTACATTATTTTATGATTCTAAGTTACTTCCATGCAGGATACTTTTTTTTACTAGATTAGGATTATAATATTAATTTACTTTATTTATTCTATATTCAAGTAATTTGCCATGATGGAATATTATTTATATAGGATTTGCATTTAAAATATTATTTACATTGAATTTTTCAAAAGAAAATTTTTTTTAATGCTCCATTTAATACATTTAAAAATGTCACTAAAAATATCATGACAAATATAAAATATGTCATAAAAAAGTATATATATTTTTGGAACAATATAATTTTCATCACCCATAATGATACGATAGTCAATTAATTGTGACATTATAACAATTAATTTATGAGGTAATTTTTAATTAGCTATATATGCTACAAAATATTTTTTTTCTTGTGACTATCTTAATTTCGTCATTTTTAATTGAACAAAAAATAATTTTTGTTCCTGACGAAATTCATCATCACCAATTAACAATTTTTTTTTATGACAATCCTAATTTTGTTATTCTTAATTGAACAAAAAATACATTAAGTGACTAAAAAAAATTTTGTTCATGACGAAATTCACCATCACGAATTAGCATTTATTTTGTGATGATCATAATTTCATTATTTTGTGACAAAAAGTAATTTTTATTTTTGACGAATTTCACCGTCACCAATTAGCATTTTGTCACTAATTATTATAATTTTTATAAATATTTAATGACATTCAACATTTTCTATAACATTATCTTATTACAATAGATGACGATTATATCATCACTTATAGTGTGACGATTATATCGTCACCTATAGTGTGACGATCGTATTATTGTCACATATTTACAAAAGTTTACTTCATATATAGTGACATTTAATGTTATTTTGTGACAAAAAAATTTAATATTTAGTAACGAAAATACAAGTCACAAATAAATATCAATAATGTGACATCTTCAATTTCATCGCCTAATAGTCATAATTGCGTAACGAAAGGTTCAATCGTTACATTAACCCTTTAGTAACGATGAAAAGGTGATGACAGATGTGATGAAAAAAAATGTCATAAAATATTAAACATGACGAAAATTTGATATTTAGTGACATTAATGCGTGTGCCACTAATTGCCAAATTTGTTATAGTGATATGTCAACCTCGAGGATTCTAAAGAAGATGAACATTCTGAGATTGTTGGTGAGACCATTAAGGATGATATGTTAGTTGAACCTGAAGTTGAGGAGCCTGAAAGCGCTAGAAGGTCTACTAGTGAAGCCTCTACCAATGCGCCTAAGGAGGAGGGGTATATCCCCTCTAACCTTTTCCAGAAAATGATAGTAAATATAAGATGGATTGGTATAGGTCTCCTCTTACCGAGAATGACTTGAAATACTTGAGGAAGATGTATAGAATTCCTGACAACATCTTCCTCAGGCTCCCTAGAGAAGGGAAGTTCCCTAGTAATCCTCACGAGGGATAGATTGCTTTTCATGGGGAGCTCTTCAAATTGGGAGCTTGGCTCTCAATTCAACCTTACTTTGCATAGTTCTTTGTTGTGGTAAAAATTTCCTTGGTCAACTAAATAAGATGAACTAACCTTATATGAAATATAGGCTTTGTACCATCAGAGGCCAAACCCCAAGTAGAGTTTGGATTTCTGTTACTTTACTACTTTGTCAAGGAAGCAAGAACCTGTTCATGACCTCCCCACCTCGAATAAGGGTTAGAAGTATAAATGGTTTTATGTTAGTGGGGAGTAAGGCTATGGGTGGCATATAAAAGGACAACTCAAGTCGTTCCTACCAAATTTGGCTCAACAGGCTCTTTCCCATTGTTAATTGCCTTGTATCATCCATCATTATTTTTCATTCATTATGTGTGTGTGTGTGTGTATGTCCTAACTTGAGGACAATTTATGTAATCACTTGGAAGATTAAGGCAATCTTTGGTAGCGCCCTTCAAACTAAAGTTGATGTTGTACTCACTAAACCTTTTACCCAAAAACACTTTCTAAACTCTCTTAACCTTATTGGCTTGGATTTTGTTAATAGAATCCCTGCTGAAGAGGCTAGATTCTGTAAAAGTAAGTACTATTAGTAGTCGATTTTCAGTTAAGATGGAAAAATCTAGACTAAGAAAACTTTGCCTCCTGTTGTCCCAAAGAAAAGGGTTTACACAAATCATTTTGTTAACAAAGACTTTATGCTAAAGAGAGCATGAGGGGAGGCCTCGAGATCAGTAAATGCTCCTACCATGCTATCAAGCCTTCTGCAACAAATAAAAAGAAGAAAAAGGTTGCACAAGGGCCTTCTTCAAGGGAAACTGTTGAGCTAGTAACCAAAAAGCCAAGGAGAACCCGATATATATCCACTAGAAAAGGCTTTGATAGCCTAGCCCTCTGAACCTCATGGAAATAGCTAAGGTGAAACAGCTTCAGTAAGAACATCTTTTTCCTTCCATCTAGATGATGGAAAATAAAGTGAAGAGGGTTTGGTCAGACAAGGTGGCTTGTCAATCCCACTCTGAGGCAAACGATATCTAAACTGAGTTGCATTTCAGGTATGTGATTAAATCTTTCCTATTATTTATATGTACATATGACCTCTTTTAATATGTTTTTCATGTTTTTATCTTTCTCATAGTCTCGCCGCTCATTATGATGGCTTAGTGATTGCATTTAGAAATGCCATCAAATTTGTATCTATTAAGTCCATTTCAAAAAGGTCGAAGGGGAGCTAAAGGCCTGCCAAGATGACTTGTCATAAGCTGAGAAGTAAATGAACCAAGTGATTCTCTTAAAAATTACTTAATAAACAAATGAGGCCATGAGATAATAAAATGAACCAAGTGGTTCTCCTCAGAATCACTTAGCAAACAATTTAATGAATCCTTATGACTTTTCCTCGAATTTACGTAATAAATAACCGAGGCTACAAGAAACTAAAATGAAGTGATTCCCCTCGAAACTACCTTGAATATAGCTTAAAGAAATTCCCATGATTTCCTCTCAGATTTATATAAAAAAATATCATAAGCCACAAGAAATTAAAATGAAGTGATTCCCGTCAGAACTACCTGACAGATGGCCTAATGAAATTCCTATAATTTCCTCTTAGATTTACATAACAAATAACTGAAGCCATAAGAAATTAAAATAAAGTGATTCCCCTCGAAACTACCTAGCAGATAGCCTAATGAAATTCCTATAATTTCCTCTTGGATTTATATAACAAAAAATCGAGGCCACATGAAACTAATTAAAAAATAATAATCGAGGCCTACTCAAAATATTCTTTCTCAAACGTCTTGTAAATCCTATCGCCTCTTCAGCAAGAAAGGAATTGTTCCAGGGTATTTTTCTTTCCACCTCTGTGAGTGTTTTAGTAATTCTCTTACCTCCTCGGCATGGAAGAAAATGTTCAGGGTTATTTGTCTTTTTATGCATGGGAGTCCTTTTGAGATCTTCTTGCCTCCTCAATAAGGAAAGGACTTCTTAGGGGTATTTGCCATTTTACCCTTGGGAGTCATTTTGAAATCTTCTTGCCTCATTGGAAAGGAAGGAATTACTTAAAGGTATTTGGCTTTTTGCCTCTAAGAGTCTTTTTGAAATCTCACATTTTGGATCATTCATAAGCTTGGATAATAAAAAAACTAACTTTATTGATTGAGAAATTAAAATTTTTCATTAATGAAAATAAAATTTCTATTGATGATATTTCATGAGCATATATGCATTCTAGGGCTTCTTTACAATCCTCCCTTCTAGATATCCTAACTAATATGTTTGTAGGCTGATCATCTTTAAGACCTTATATTGTTCTTCCCAATTTGAACTGAAAACTCTATTATCAGGTTTTTGTGTTTTCAAGGTTACTTTTTTAAGGATGAGGTTACACTCAGTGAATATCTTATCTTTGACTCTTTTATTATAATATCTTGCCACTTTTTGTTAATAAATACTATTCTTTATTTAAACTCAATCCCTTTTTTTCTCAACCTAATCTAAATATGAAAACATATTTTTAGCGTTGGCCTTTTCATTAACATATTTCATTCTACAGGTGAGCTCTTCTATTTTTAATGGTTTGACATCATCCTACCCAAAAGCTAAAGAAAATGGGGTCTCTCTTGCTGTTGTTCGATTCATTGTTTTGTATGCCCAAAATGCTTCTAATAGTTCATCTATCTATGATCCCTTCTTTTCCCCCAACTTGGCCTTCAAGTTTTTCTTGATTGTTTTGTTCATTGATTCACCTAACCATTTGACTTTGGATGTTTATGTGAGGCGAATCGTAAATTTATTTTCATTTTTAAGAACAATACTCAAAATTTCTAGTTATCGAATTGCTTCCCATTATTAGTGAAAATAGAGTTAGGGATACCATACCTATAGATAATGTTTAACCACATAAAGTCAATGGTCTTCTTTTCTTTTATTATAGCTAAAGGCTTGGCCTCTACCCACTTTGTAAAGTAAACTATCACTATAATCGCAGATTTTGCCTGTCCTTGACCTTATGGCATCATTCCAATTAAATCTAATCCTCGTTATGCAAATGGCCAAGGACTGATAAGGCTGGTCAGTCTTTTGATAGGTTATTTTGGAATGTTAGAATTGAATTGACAGCTTTTACATGTTTTTACGAGGTATATTGCATCCTTATAAATTGTTGGCCAATAGTGTCTTTGGTTGAGAACTTTAAATGACAATGTTCTAATGCCTAAATGGTTTCCACTTATATATGCGAGTATTTCCCTTAAAACATAGTCGACCTCATCTAGCTTCAAGCATTTCAGGTATGGGAGAGTAAATCCTCTTTTGTAGAGGGATCCTTTAATAATGCAATAACGTGAAGCTTTATATTTGAGCTTTCTTGCTTTTGTTTTATTTGCTAGAAGCTATCCCTTTTCAATGTATGCTTAGATTTGAACAGAATAGGAGACAAACGTGCTCTGTTTTTGACGCAGCGGAAGTGCGATGCACGAAATGGATTTTTGAGCGCACAACCGCTGCTGGGGAGCCTAGATAAGATTAAAAATTTGCGGAATAGACTCCTGAACAATCGATATGTGCAT
>JAXCLQ010032889.1:0-25257 GCA_035584115.1 Cedrela odorata | reverse complement strand
GTAATACCGGTTTTCTACCGCGTTGACCCATCAGATGTGAGAAACCAAACTGGGAATTTCGGGGATTTATTTTCGAATCTTGAAGAACGTTTCCAGGAGAGGTTAGACAAGCTGCAGACATGGAGGATTGCCTTGAGGGAAGCGGCCAATTTATCTGGCTTTGATTCTCATGTCATAAGGTAACACATAATTCTTACATTTGTACCAAAATTATGATATCCTAGTTATATAGAATTAATATTAAATATGATTTAGTTAGTTCATTAACTATCATTGCATATTTTTAAATTATTTTATTTGATAATTTCTATGTGGATAACTTGTACAGAAAATTAGCTATTGGAACTAAAAATACACTGTCTTGTTCTCTTATTTGTTCAATCAAACTTTCTGTTATTTTCGTATTTGCTAGATCTGAATCTGAACTTATAGTGGAAATTGCGAACAACATTTTGAAGAGATTGAAGGATAAGTCTGAAAGTTACGATGAATACCATCTGATCGGAGCAGAATCAAGTATTAAGGAAATTGAATCACTATTAAGTAGTGAGTTGATAGATGTTTATGCTTTAGGCATTTGGGGTATCGGAGGTATTGGCAAAACAGCAATTTCTCGTGCTATTTTCCACAAAATCTTTAGTAATTTTGAAGGTTCTTGTTTCATTGAAAATGTTAGAGAAGAAGAAGGAAAAAATAAAGGATTGGATCACTTGCCGCAGCAACTTTTTTCTACAATATTTGAGGATGAAAATGTAAAAATTGGCATTCCTAATAATGACCTCAACTCTAGAAGGCTTAGGCGGAAGAAAGTTTTGATTGTTTTTGATGATGTGACTCGTTTGGAACAAATAGAATTCTTGATCCAAAATCTTAATTTAGGTAAAGGGAGCCGAATCATAATCACATCAAGAGATAAGCAAGTGCTTAAAAATTGTAGAGTGAATGGAATATACATGATGAAGGAATTATTGCCCAATGATGCCTTTAAGCTTTTTAGTCAACATGCCTTCGGACAAAATCATCCGGATGTAGGTTACGAGGAGTTGTCAGAGATGATAATAGAATATGCCAGCGGTGTTCCTTTAGCTCTTAAGGTTTTGGGTTGCTTTTTGTTTGAAAGGGAAAAAGATGATTGGGAAAGTGCAATAGAGAAACTACAAAGAATTCCCAATAAAGATATCCAGAAGGTGCTAAGAATAAGTTATGATGACTTGGATGATGAAGTGCAAATTATTTTCCTAGACATTGCATTTTTCTTTAATTGGAAGGATAAAGATTTGACAATAAAATTCCTTGATGCTTGTGGCTTCTCTGCAAAAGTAGGAATATGTGTTCTCATCGATAAGTGCCTAATAAAGATATCAGACAACAAAATAATCATGCATGATTTGCTGCAAGAAATGGGAAGAGAAATTGTTCGGCAAGAATCTACCAATGATCCTGAGAAACGTAGTCGACTATGGCACCACAAGGATATCTATAAAGTTTTAAGATATAATATGGTAAGCATTCTTTTTTTTTATTATTATTATTATTTTAATTTTTTTATAAATTTATATACATATATTCAAACTGATGAATCATTAAATTAACGAAAGAGTATGAAAAAGTAATAATAAAATAAAATCAAGAATAAGTAGTCATAACAACTAGTATAAAAAAAATGTGTGCATATATATATATATAGAGAGAGATATATATACATTTTGAATGTGTAACATTACAGATATTATTACGTTTATTCATTTGTTAACAATTGACTGTTTAATAACATTGCATAATTGTTGGTTTGAATTATGTAAATTTGACGTTAATTTTTTCTTTTCATTTATTATTAGGGAACTGAAGCTATTCAAGGCATCTCTTTCGATATGTCTAAAGTCGAAGAGATACGCTTAAATCCGCGTACTTTCACAAAGATGCCTAAATTGAGATTCTTAAAATTTTATGGAAAGAACAAATGTAAGTTGTCCCATTTCCGCGGCACAAGATTGAGTGAAGTGAGGTATCTTCACTGGGATGGATATCCTTTGAAATCATTTCCTTCACATATTCATCCTCAGAATCTTACTGTACTTGAATTGCGTAAGAGTAAGGTTGAAAAACTTTGGGATGGTGTTCAGGTATATTTTAATATTTTTATGGCAATCTTTCAGCAATAATGTTAGATATTTTGCTTATTAACTGTGTTGGGGTCTCCCTCTGTTCATTTTTTTTTTTGGCAGAATATTGTCTCGTTGAAACGTATAGATCTCAGTTTCTCCAAGCAGCTAACGAAACTTCCAGATCTCTCAAGTGCCCAAAACCTTGAGAAGTTGAGTTTAGAAGGCTGTTCAAGTTTGGTTGTGATTCACTCATCCATTCAACATCTGAATAAGCTTGTTACCTTTTCTTTAATTGACTGCAAAAGTTTGAAGCGTCTTCCACTTACCATTCATTCAGAATGTCTTAAAGAACTTTATCTTTCGAGATGCAAAAATTTGAAGAGGCTTCCAGTGATCTCATCGTGTAATTTAGAAGAGCTATTTTTAGATGGAACTGCAATTGAAGAATGTCCCTCATCCTTCGGTTGTCTGTCAAGACTAGTTACATTAAATCTTCCGAACTGTTCATGGCCTGAGCAGCTCCCGAGAAGAACGTGTAAGTTGAAATCTGTTGTACATATTTATCTCTTTGATTGCTCAAATCTTTAGAGATTGCCTGACAAACTTGTAAATTTTGAAGATTTGAAGCAGCTGCCAGCAGAAAGAATTGCTATAAAAGAAGAACCATCATCCATTGTATGCTTGCAGAGTCTACAGTATCTCAGCCTACGTGATTGCAGCATCACAAAGTTACCAGAAAATCTTGGCCAGTTATCCTCACTAATTGCATTGCTTCTAGACAAAAACAATTTTGAGAGAATACCAGAAAGCATCATAAACCTCTGTCAGTTGGAGATACTCAGGCTAAGCAATTGCGAAAGGCTTCGATACTTACCAAAGCTTCCGTGTAGTCTATGGGAAATGAAGGCGAATGATTGCACGTCATTGGAAGCATTATCAGGTTTATCAAATTTATTGGCAACTCTGACGCCATCCCTTACTGAGCAAAGCTTTGACTTGAAAAATTGTTATAAATTGAATGGAAATGAGCTCAGAGCAATTGTAGAAGATGCTCGAGAGAATATAAAGCTTTCAATAATTAAATATCGGAAAAACTATCAGGTATGTCTAACACCCTCTTTTTAATTGAAGTTAATAATATTATACATTTTTCACACTATTTTAGGCCATTATATTAATTCATCACTTTGAAAGACACGAATGCATTCACTAATAATTTGTGTGATACAGGATTATGACTGCAATGGATTATTTGGCTATATTAGATACCCTGGAAGTGAAATTCCAGAGTGGTTTAATTTTCAAAGTACGGGATCTTCCATAACCCTGGAACGGCCACACTTTTGGTTCAACAATAATAAAATTGTAGGCATTGCCTTTTGTGCTATTGTAGTATTTGAAGAGGACCATCATCGCAGTGAAAGGTATTTTCCATTGAAGTGTGATTGGAAAGTCAAAACCAAAGATGGTCAACGAGATCTTGAAGGCTTTCAGTTTACTGAGAGTATTGGTTATGTCGATTCAGATCACGTATCTTTGGGCTTTAGAGGAGCTGCTGCTGATGAGTATCAAGTGTTTCCGCATGGTTCTGATGATGAATATCATTACAACAACGAGATCTTTATCCAGTTCTCTACGTTGCATAAAGGTATGGTGAAAGGATGTGGGATCCATTTTTTTTACGAGCAAGATTTTGGGAAATCAAAGAAAGATCGCAGCACAAGTTTCAGCATTGATGAAGAAGAGAAACCACATCCCAAAAGGTTGAAATATGCATCAACTTCATTTTGAAAAGGAAAAAAAAATACGCACACAAATCCGTAAGTGTTCAAATTTTGTTATTTTTCCATTGAACACCAAATATAATTTAGTTTTAATCATTTAATATTTTCAACTTGTTTATTTCCCTATTCTATAGATTTTATCTAATCATATGTATGAAATGTTAAATCACTAATCTTTTAAAAGTTTATATTCATATATTAGGAATGAAAATAAATTATTGTTCATATTTATTTACTTAAACTTATTCAAATTTTAATTTCATTCCTATTAGAGTAAGAAATGCATAAACACTACCATTGTACAAAAGTTTGATTCTAGTCATTGATACTGCATTTTACACTAAACAGAAAGGGAAAACAAAAAATCAAGGGTAATGTTTAGGGGTGTTAATTTTTGACACAATCAATCAAATTGACATAAATCTAATATGAATTTGTGAGTTCGAATTAATATAAAATGATATAATTATTAAATAAGTAAACACGACATGATAGATTTGAGTTTAAAGGGATTTGGGTTTAAAGTTATTGACATGTGAACTTGTTTATAACTTGATTAATTATTTAAATATTTATAATGTAATAACTCATTTATAATTTAATAAATTTATTATATATATATATATTGTCATAATCTCATTTTCTGTGATAATAATAATAATGATAATAAAAAGAAATTTTATGAGAGTGAGGATATAATTTGGAGATCAAGAAATAAAATTCTGAATTTAGTTGTAAAGAATAATATAAGTCATGATAAATATTACAAACTTATAGTATTACAAGTAATAAATTAAGACAAGCTTATATGTGTAATAAGCAAGCAAAAAATTAAATAAATTAAACAAAGGATTCAATGCCAAATTAAATGGAAAACCGGCCGCATATATGTGTGTGTATATATATATTAGCCACCTACCCTATATATGTATATATATATATATATTACTTGTTTGTTTCATTACATACAATTCGTTTGAACTTCATATGTTTTTACTTTGAAAACAAAACAAGCTGAGAGGGTTAGCAAAGGAAAATAAAACATATAACAATGGGTATAAAACATCTCATTTGCCGTACATATAGATATATACCAATATAACTCATATACTTTATAAATCCCATTATTAAAAGAAAGATAATCGGCCAACTACCCCATTTATATATATATATATATATATACTCGTCTTCTTTATTTACATATATATCATTTACCTTTATGATGTTTGACTTTGTAAATTAAAACAAAACCGAGAGAACAAGGGTTTCAAAGGAGAAACCGAGAGAAAGCTTCGCATGTGGGATGAAATTGGCCGATTTGAAATGAAAGTGTGACCAAGCTAGTGCAAAGAGGAGGAGGAACAAGCTGCGCCAAAGCAAAGAGAAGGAGGAGGTGCTCAAAGTAAGCAAAAACCGAGAGAGGAAGCATGGGGTTGTTAGTCAAAGTGAACGAGAAAATTTAAAGGATAAGAGATGTGATGGCCAAATAGGGCGAGTAAGGAAAAATTGAAGAGAAAGGAAGTGTGGCCATGGGAGAGCCTTCAAGCCTTGTGAAAGAAAGGTGAAAGGAAAGGATTGGTTGTTGAATTAAGAGAGCTGATCGGAATTTGGAGAAAACAAAGAAGTAGCTGATCGGCAAGCAAGCTAGGCATGGAGAAATGGCAGGAATTTGGGAGAAAATTGCAAGTGGCTGATTGGAATTAGGAAAGGAAGGGCAAGACCAATTCAGCCAAGTGAGGGGAAGGAAGAAGAAGTAACAAATAGCAAAAGAGAAAATCAATTATAGTAACAAAGGTAAGGATGTTGTGTTGAGTTACTAATTGTAACTATAATGTTATGCATTTGGTGTTTTGTGTGTGTAATTGATATGTGCTGAGGAAATTGTTGACGAGGAAATGAATTTGTGACATTGTGTGCTGTAAAGAAGAGAGTTACAGTAAGGGGAAGCAAAACACAACAAAGGAGGAGTTTAATTTCGGCAACCAAAGGTGAGAAATGTTATGTTTAATTGGTAGTTTTACATAAAAATGTGTTTATGTATGATTTATGTGTTTGAAATGTGTATTGTGTATAAGTTGTTATGGCCAAATGATGAAATGCATAAACTAAGATGCGGGACAGTGTTGTTGTGTGAGAATTGTGGTTTTATTGTGAATATTGGGTATGCGAGTGATGTCGATAAGCTTGAGAAGCATTAATGTAACGCGGTAGTGTCGCCGAAAAGTCGGAACACAAGTTTGCGACATCAGTGCGTCGCAGCTGTGTGTTCAAGTGAGGAATGATTTGAGTTGGTAAAATTATAATATAAGAGTGTTATAAAACGTGTATGGGGTAGCGCACGTGAATGGAGTGTTGAGCGAGTGAGAGTGCGATAGAAACACATGAGCGTCGGTTGCAGTAATTTCTGTGCAGGGTTCAGTAAAATGGGAATTGCGTGAGTTCTAGATCTTGAATTAACAAATCGTAAAATGTTATGAAAACTAAACATATAGGGGCACGACATAGCCGAAAATCAGGTTAAGATGTTGAGCAAGGTAGTACAATTTTTGTTAGAACCGAGTTGTCATGTCGACGGTTCACAGCCGACTACATTGAGTAGGGTGGTTAAAACTAGTCATTACTTGAGCGTTCAAAATCGAAATTCAAATCCATAAAAGGTGGTAAAAAGTAGACATGTATTATAATGCTTCTTAAGAAACTTAGGTTGATCGGATCAATGCATCACGAGTTTGAAATTAATCGATGCGCAGTGAGCGCCTTACGAGTTTTTAAAATATGTATATTTGGTTTAGATTTGTAGGGGGGGCGCAGATTAGATGTACAATATAATTTTATATTTATTTAGTTACAATGAAAGAATCTAACACGGTAATATATGTGTTGTAGATCCCTAGGCTGATCACCCGTTGACCCCACGGTAGATTGAGTAGACCGTAGCCGATACCGGTGAGTGGGTGTTTGTTTGTATATATGTATGTATATTCGCATGTATGCATATGAAATCAATATTGAAAATGCATATGAAATTAATGTTAAGAATGCAAATGAAACTGATACCGAGAATATATATGAAACCAATATTAAAAACGAATAGGAAATAAATTGAGTAATATGTTTCTAAGATGAGTTGAGATGATTGCATAAAATGATCTGGATATATTGTAATGTAATTCTAGAGAGGATGATTGTGTTGTATGACTAAAAGTGTCCATAAATAAAAATGATTCATTATTGTTTATGTATAATGAGTTGAATATAATGTGTTGTGATATGAAATAAAAATGACTGAATGCATTTATATTGCGAAGTGTGGTCTGTACGGTGATTGTGCGTAGTATATTGGCAGTGTAAATGACAGTTTGTGTTGACTTGCCATTGGTGGTGCATGGTAACCTTAGTATGGTATGGGTAACATGTAATGAAGAAAAATGAACTGTATTGACTTTGTGCAATGTTTGATTGTTTTCTTAATGCGATGCTATAGTTGTTGTTATGATTGAATGCGTGTGCGTGTGCGTGGTCGTGAGCCACAAGATTGATTCATGGATCCAGATAGATGACTTGGGGGACGGCGGTAGACGAGATGTCCCAAGGTATATGATCCCTCTGCTCGGTTAAGTGTGTAATCTTGGGTATAGACTGTCCCTCTGTCTGGTCAAATGCGTAGCCCTGGGCATGGACCAAAGAAAAATGTATGCACTTGGCGATTGGTGGTATTTCTTAGTGTCTTGGAGGATAGCGGATACGAAACGCTCCAAAACATTGTGGTATTTGTTGGGACGTTTGAGGAAATACCCTTAAACATCAGTATGTTACTAAGTGGTGAATTTTGTGTCTGATAAGTTGAAAATTGTTTTTGTTTAAATGTAAATGATTGTTGCATGTGTATGTATATATATTTCATATGAACAAGCAAATAATGACATAAGTATGCAAACAATAGTATGACTATGCAAATGATGACAAAAATATCTAAATGACAACAAGGCATGAATATTTGTATAATAAGTGATGTTTGTATGCGTTTCATCCACTTACTGAGTCAAGTAGGACTCACCCCCTCCCTCTTTCCAATTTTGCAGGAAAGTTTTAGTTGATGAGTAGACACGGCATATTAAAGACACGGACTTGGAAAAGAGGTCACGGATTACAGTTACCACTGTGTTGGGTCCATCTCATGTCGAGATTGATTGTTTATTTTTGTGTTGTGATATGGTGTGGTTTGATGTTGGCATTGATTGCTTGAATACGATCTAATGGTTGTATAGTCACTTTTATTTTTGGGACCTTTTGTACATATTTAAGATGTATATAATGTTAGTGACGGCATGACTCCCTTGAGTCATTGAGATATGTCTGTTTTTTTTTATTTTTTTTTTGCACGGAGTTGTCTTGAGCATGCATGTATAACAGGTTTTGTCAAGTTTAGAGTGATGGGATGAACCTATCACTTGCTGGTAACACTCCGGATTTAAAAGATGTTATATATATATATATGTCACATTTTAAAAGATATTTTATTTTATTTAGAATAAATTGATTAATATTTGAGTATATAATAAATATTATAGAAACATATTACAATATATAAAAATAATATGTTAAACATGTGATATGATTATAACTATTCATTTAACCGTTTCATAATCGTACTGGGTTAACATTTTCAATTCTTGATATAATTATTAAACTAGTCGGTTTTGGGTGATTTATATTTAACATGACACGAATATGACACGATAATTTGATGATATAGTTAGTTTCAGGTGATCTCTATTTAACATGATACGAATATGATACGAGAATTTGAATTATCATCCTAGTAATTCTACATATATCCCATCATATTACGATATCGTTGCTTTTTTTATTTTTTTTTATTTTTTAGAATATATATATATATATATATTTATATATATGAAAGTGGGGTAAAATAGACTACCTGTTTTTGTTGCCAAATTTATTTATTTTCACAACAATTCACTTTCATATTGCTTTTATATGAACTAATTACCTTGCTTTTTGGTTTCTATATGTTGCAACAAAGAAATTAAATTAATGGTGTATTTGATAATGTTTTTTGGTTACATAATTTTTTTAAACTATTATTGAAAATAAAAATAATATTTTAAAAAATGAAAAACACATTTGGAATGTGAAGTTTTTGTTAAATATAATTTTGTAAAATATAAAATAAAGAGAAGTATTGTTTTTGAAATATTTAATTTTCTATTTTGATATGAATTACATAAAAATTATTTAAATATTTTAATTAAAAAGAATGGTGATTAAAAACTAAAATTATTTTTTTTCTTTTACTATAAAATTTACTTACAAAAATTCTGTTAGTATAGATTATCACAATTCTCAAAAATTATAATAATTATACGAAAAAGATCATACCAAACAGTACTTTGACTCAAAAGCACTTTTCGCAAGGATGTCACGAAGCACTACTCCACGTCAGCAAATATATAAAATAAAATATAACGGTGTCATTTAGCAATTAGCATTCGTTTATTCCCAGTTAAACGAATGCTAATTGCTAAAATGTAAAAGCAAAGTGAAAGAGTAGTAAAGATCACGTGAGCTGTCTTTGAGTGGATGCTTTTGTATAAAGTACTTTTGAATATATATATATATACAAGCAACAGAGAAAATAACATTTCTACTTTCACATCCACCAGAGAGTCCCGACTCTTCGCTTCAAGGCTCAACGTTAAAAATTAAAAAAAACTAAAACTTATTTTTTATATATAATCATTAAAATTTATTTATTAAAAAAATAGAATTAGACCAGTATTTACTGAAAGACAATATATATATATATATATATAATTTAAGCACTCGTGCTTGACCTAAGCTCAAGTCAAAATTTTTTTTTGTCTTTTTAATTTTTTTAAAATTACATAATAAATAATTTTTTATTTTTTACAAAATAAATAATAAGCGATAAAATTAAATTTATTTCAAATAAAATTTTTTATAATTAAATTTACATAAAATTATAAATTTAAAACAATTAAAAAATTAAAAATTAATTTTATTACTTATTATTTATTATGTAAATTAAAAAAAGTTAAATTTGTTAATTTAAAAAAATTAAATTTGAAAATTAAAAAAAATTAAATTTGTAAATTTAAAAAAATTAAAAAAATAAAAATTAATTTCATAACTTATTGTTTATTATGTATATTAAAAAAATTAAAAAATATTTATTATGTAAATTTTAAAAATAAGGGCTAATTTTTTTTATTTTGTCTTTTAGTTTTATTTATTTATTTATTTATTTTTAAATTTACAATATTATTATAATAAAATTTAATATAAATAAATTGAATTTTATCATTTATTAGGTATATTTAAAAAAATAAAAAATTATTTATTATGTAAATTTAAAAAAATATAAAAAAATAAATAATAATAATAATAATAACCAGTGCTCGGCTAAGCATTTTCCATGAAATTACAGAAAGTATTTCAGAAAAAGGATTTTTAATTGTCATTGTTTGATTTTTGGATCTAATTATATTTTTAATCTCGGTAAAAAAAAATTTATATTTCAAATTAATTATCTACTTTTCGAACAAAAATAACATTTTTTTATTAGTTATTTATTAAAGTTAAAATTTTGAATTAAAAAATTTTTTTATTGTGATTTTTTATGTGTATTTTAAAAAAGAGTTAGTGTATTTTTATGAAAATAGTTAAAAATTAATTTATGGGTGATTAGGTGTTAATTTATTTACTTTGATTATGATTTTTTGTTTGAATTTTAAAATTTAGAGAGTGAATTAATTAAAAAAAAGATGTTCATTAAGTAAAGATGAAATTCATTGAGAAAATATGAATTTTATTTATTGATGGAAAATGAATTTCGTCGAAAGAGAGGTTAAAATTGTTTAAAAAATAAATAAATAATTTTAAATATAAATAATATTTTTATTGAGGTTAAAAATATAAATGGCCCCAAAATTTAGGCTGCTGCCGTTAAAATCCCTTGAAAAAAAAGATAAAACTTGCTGGAAGGTTTATGGAAGTGGCTAAAGCATTTATATACAATATTATATTGTGCAATCTATCTAAATTTTTCTGATCGAGATGAAAAAATTTCGAAAATAACATTTTCGAAACTTCTTATTTATTGATATGACCAACCTTAATTCAGTTTTATCAATTGATTCAATTTTAAGTCATTTAAATAATTTTACTTTCGGAATCAAAAACATACTATAGTTACCTCATTACAGTGCTCGCGCTATAATGTATAATCTCTAAATCTCCAAATCCTAAATTTACAGTATTCGCATTTTGTATATATTATTTTTTTAATTTTAATTTCTTTATTTTTCATTTTATAAATTAAATAAGAATTTACAAAATTAAATTTATTTAGTATAAATTTTTTTTTAAAAAATATTTTCAAATATAATATATTTATTATGTAAATTTTAAAAATATTTTCAAATATAATATATTTCTTCCGGCTCATATAACTAATTGTAACAAAATTGCCAGCTCACACTTTCAGCTTCTTTAACTGAAAGTTTAATCTTGAATCAGCCGCTGCTTTGCATATCCTTTAAACCAGAACACATATTTAAACAATTTATAAGTTCCATCTTATAAATTTAATTGGAGCTTTGATTTCCAATTTCCTTATCGAATTCTCTGTTTATTATTAAATTTTTTTTTTGAGTTAGCGTTGCAATTTAAACTTTCCATTAACATGAACAGTAACAAAACGATCAAAATCCCTCCCAAGTTAATAAAAATCATTATATACAAAGAGAAGGAGAAAATGCAAACCTGCGAAGCCAATTCAGAAAAGCTTGACACAATCCCATTGATGATGATCACAGAATCAGAAAACAAGAGAGAAAGAGAGATCCAATCCTTGAATTGACCCCTTGATGATGACACCCTGATGAAGCTTCGCTTTACCATTTTCTTCTCCCTGTCCTCTCTTGTTTCCCGTCTTCTTTTTCTCCTCCTCCTTGTTTCCATTCGTTTTTCTTTCTCCTCTTTTTTATTTTGCCTTCATTTTTCCTAAAACAAAAACATAGAAAGATGTTGAATTTTATAGATTTTGGTTTTTTTTGTACTTCGGGTCTATATTTATAATAAATTACATCTTTTCTTACATTTCTTTAAATTTATTCATTGGCCCCTTAAATTTGAGAATTTTTTATCCTAATCCATCCCTATTTTATAGTAATTTAGCATATAAAAATTTCGGACTATTACATAAAATATGTATATCATCATTTCCATCACATGAGGAATAATATCCATTCATTTTCTCACTTTCTTTACTTGGCCAATATGAATCCATATGCTAATATGTAATTAGTCAATTTTTTCACGTTTATCCATATTTTTAATTATGATAATTAATAAATAAATACTTTATTTAAATGATTATTATAGTATTACCACAATATCTTCCTTATAGAATTTACTATAAAGCTCTTAAATTTAGAAAATTTTCATTTTAGCCACCGTCATCTTGTATTATTTTTTATAGAAAATTTCAGGCTATTACATTAACATAATTATTAAACCGGCATCGAGTGATCTTTATTTGACATGATCCAAATAGAACACACAACATGAATATAATACGATAATTCTAATTATCATCTCTAATAATTATAAATACACCCTATCATATTTTGATATCACTGTTTTTATTTCATATATATATATATATATATATATATGAAAGTGGGGTAAAATGAAATACACATTTGGAATGTGATGTTCTTGTTAAATATAATTTTGTAAAATATAAAATAAGGAGAAGTATTCTTTTTGAAATATTTAATTTTCTATTTTGATATGAATTACATAAAATTTATTTAAATATTTTTTTATTAAAAAGAATGGTGATTAGCAACTAAACAATTATTTTTGTTCTTTTATTACAAATTTTACTTACAAAAATTCTATTCGTATAGTTTATCACAATTTTCAAAAATTATAATAATTGTACAAAAAAGATCTAACCAAATAGTACTTCGTCGTAAAAGCACTTTCGTAAGGATGTCACGAAGCACTACTCCACGTCAGCAGATATCTAAAATAAAATATAACGGTGTCATTTAGCTATTGGCATTTGTCTATTAGGGCCTTGACGTTGGGGGGCTGCTGGCTGGTTGCTTATATGGCACTGCTTAGAGTGCCGTTGAGGAAAATTTAGCATAGGTCGGCAATCAATCAAACGTGAAACTTGAAGAGTTTTCTCCTTCTTCAACTGAGGAATAATGCTACGGTTATTAGATGGGGATCACGTGAGATTTGATCAACATGCTCGTATGTTGCAGGAAAGATTAAAGATAAGAACCAGACCTGGAATCCCATTAAGCTTCTGCAGAACTGGTTCTGGACCATTGTGGGGAATTTGGCCTGCTAAAACCAAAAGTTGATTTAGTTTAATAGTTCCTGCAATTACAACAACAAAGAAAAATGAAAGCAATTATCAGAAAAATATGAATGATTTAGTAAGCACCTGAACGTGATTCAAAAGAAGAGAATAAAGAACCATTATGATTCTTTTCACTTTTATTCTTTCTATTTATTATTTTTAGTACAGATGAAGATATTTGAGAAGAGAAGAATAAATCATTCTTTCACATTGATGTTCTGGTCAAAAGCAAGCGAGACGCCCATTGGTGTTTCAAGTAGAATTGTGCCAACCATGTGAAAATGTTTTTCAGATATCGTCGACATGAAAAGGAAACATTAAATCGAGAATCAAGAGAAAAGAAACATGGAACCAGACCAGAGAAGACTAGATAACTAACACCAGATTCCTCACCTCTATACTTTCAACATGCAAAGTTATCCACAAGGTATCAGATAATTTTCTAAAAGCAATGCAAAAACAATGAAGAAAAGGAGGCTAAACAGGTATGGATACAAGAAAAAATCACTGAAGTTGGGTAGAGAGCTACGCAAAGAAGAAATGACACTCAAGAATCATATCATTTTCTTCTTTCACCATAGTGCATACCACACCAAAATTCATTAACCTGAAAATAATAAGAAATGACCAGAAAACTGCCTCCTATAAGAATTTTAGTTTTCGTTGAGCACTAAGAAGTGGTAATCTGTGTAGGCCATAGCTTCAACTTACGAAACATATAGAAGCCGCGGAACTAAAAGTCAAAATTGAATGACACGATGCTACTAGTGAACTTGGCTCACTTACAAATTCATACCAGGCCGGCCATTCCAAGATTTATTTAAGAGGGTCTCGTGAAATTCAATTTCGTAAAAATTTTGTCATCTTTATAAATACTATTATTTTCAATCATCCCTATTTACTTAGCTATTGAAATTTGTCACCCCATTTACTTAGCCATTGAAAAATTTTCAAGTACTTGACCACCCTACCTGTTTTTGTTGCCAAATTTATTTATTCTCATGACAATTCACTTTCATATTGCTTTTATACGAACTAATTACCATGCTTTTTGTTTTCTATATGTTGTAACAAACAGAGCAATGCAAAAATCAAATCCATGTTCACTTCTTTTATCATTACTCTTCTACTTCAATCATATTTACAATTTATGATATATGTGAGCGTGATTAAATTGCAGTTTAAATTTTTTCTGAGAATGCTCTCTGTTTCAAAGAAGAAGTTGAGTCTGTTAAAGATGTAGTTGAGCTAGCAAGTCTTATTAATTGGAAGCTGATGAGAACAAAGCCCTTTGAACTATCTTCTTCTTTCACATAATTTCTAGCTGAATGATGCTTCAAAAAATGTAAAAAGAAGAAGATAATTCAGAGGTCTTTGTTCTCATCAAATTGGTATTAGAGCAAGGTTCAAGAAAGGATTAAGAATGGCTCAAGCTAAGTTCAATCTTGAAAAGTTCACAGGAGAAAATGATTTTAATCTTTGGAGAATTAAAATGAAAGCACTTCTTGTTCATTAAGGCTCGAAGATGCTTTATTAGGAGAAGAAAACATGTCAGAAACTTTGACTGAGAAAGAAAGGAAACAAATTCTGAGAAAGGCACATAGTGCCATTGTTTTGAGTCTTGGAGATGAAGTTCTTAGAGAGGTGTCAAAAAAGATCACAACATTTGGTGTGTGGCAGAAATTGGAAGATTGATTCATGACAAAAAGCTTGGCTAATAGGTTGTACATAAAGAGAAGGTTATACACGTTTGCTCTACAAGAAGGAGGGTCAATTATGGATCATCTTGATGAGTTCAACATAATAGTTTTAGATCTTGAAAACATGATATTAAAATCAGTGATGAAGACCAAGCTATGATTCTTCTTAGTTTTTTTACCAAATTCTTATGAACACTTCATGGATACCTTAACCTTGGGTAGAGAATCCTCTTAATGCAGGATGTGAAGTCTGCATTGAACTCAAAAGAGTTGAAGAAGAAGACAGAAGCAAGAGATGCTAGCAATGTTGAAAATCTGCTGGCAAGGGGAAGGGCTGATAAAAGAAACTTCAAGGGAGACAAAAATCAGAGATCAAAATCTAAGAATAAAGTTTTTAGGTGTTTTAAATGTCATAAGGAGGGTCACTTCAAGAAAGACTGTTCAGAAAGAAAACACAATTAGAAGAGAAAGAAAGAAAAAGATAGAGATGATGCAGTGGCATCTGAAGAAAGCTTTGAGTCAGTCGAAGATGATTAGCTTTGAGTCAGTCGAAGATGATTACATTCCAACAACACTTTTCATTGCAATTGACATGAAAACAGAAGGTCAATGGATTTTGACTCAGGCTATTCATTCCATATGTATCTAAGTAAGAATTCATTTGTTTCCTATGAATCTTGCAATGGTGGCAAAGTCTTGATGGGTAATAACATAGCATGCAATGTAATTAGGATAGGCACAGTTAGACTAAGAATGAATGATAATTCAATTAGAGACCTACATGATTTTATACATGTACTTGAATTGAAGAGAAATCTGATACCCTTTGATATGCTAGATCAATTAGGATGCATGTTTAAGGCTGAAAATGGATCTTTAAAGGTGATTAAAGGGTCTATGGTCATTACGAAAGGTCATAAGAACAATGGACTCTATGTGTTGGATGGTTATACTGCTATAGACACTTAGTCATTGGGATTAAAACTTTGTAAAAAAGGGTTATTAGGAGATGACAAAATTAAATCATTAAGCTTTTATGAAGAGTGTATTTTGGGTAAAGCTCATAGGATAAAATTCACTCAAGGTGAGAATAGAACTAAGGGGACATTAAGCTATATAAATAGTGATCTATGGGGACCATTTCAAGCTTCAACAATGAATGATGGAAGGTTTTTATTGTCCATAATAGATGACTACTCTATGAAGCTTTGGGTATTTGTACTTAAGACTAAGGATCAAGTGTTTGAGAAGTTTAAAGCTTGGAAAGTCTTGGTTGAAAAGCAAACTGGAAGAAAGATTAAGAGACTAAGAACTAATAATGGATTAGAGTTTTGCAATAAAATCTTTGATGTTTTCTGTCAATAGGAAGGAATTGCAAGACATAGAATAGTTAGAATGATACCCCAACAAAATAGAGTTGCTGAAAGAATGAATAGAACTCTTTTGGAAAGGGTGAGATGCATGCTGATACACTCTAAACTTGACAAGAAATTCTAGGTAGAAACACCTGTAACTACTGCTTTCTTAGTAAATAGAAGTCTTGCTACTGCTTTGGAGGGAAAGACACAAGAAGAAGTGTAGTCTGGAAAGCCTATAAGGTATTAAGATTTGCAAGTTGTTGGTTGTCCTGCCTATGCTCACATAAGGCAAGGAAAACTGGAACTAAGGGCTTTGAAATGTGTATTTCTAGGCTACCCTGAGGGCATCAAATGATATAAATTATGGTGCACAAGTCTCAGCCTACCAAAGTATATCATTAGTAAATTCAATGAGAAAGAATTAATGAATTCTCAGCTTGATCATGAAGAAACAGAAACCACAGCAGACAAGGACACAAGCAGAACTTAGATTGAGGTGGAGTCATTATCTAAAGGGATTACAATTGATGAAAATCAAGAAGAAGTACAAGATTATCAATTAACAAGGGACAGACAAAGAAGAAATATAAGACCACCTTCAAGTATGGCTATGTAGACCTCATTGCATATGCATTTGTTGTAGTTAAAGAATATATAGAGGATCAACCAAGAAACTTCAAAGAGGCCATTACCAGCAAACACAGGGCAGAATAGAAATCAGCTATAGATGATGAAATTGATTCATTAATGAATAATCAGACCTGGATATTGTCTGAAAAGCCTAAAAATAGGAGAATTATGGGATGCAAATGGATATTTAAGCTAAAAGTTGGCATTCCAAGTGAAGGATCATGGAGATTCAAGGCAAGACTTGTAGCAAAGGGCTACACAAAGAGAGAAGGGGAAGATTTCACTGAAATTTTTTTATAGGTAGTAAAACATACATCCATAAGAGTGTTGTTGGCCTTAGTTGCAACTTTTGACTTAGAATTAGATCAAATGGATGTCAAGACAACCTTTCTACATAGAAAGCTAGAAGAGGAAATATTCATGGCTCAACCTGAGGAATATATAGATTCAAACAAAGAAAATTATGTTTGCTTGTTAAAGAAATCTTTGTATGGCCTCAAGTAATCTCCAAGGTAATGGTACAAGAGGTTTGATACTTTCATGACCACAAATGGATACTCAAGAAGTAGTTATAACTGCTATGTGTATTTCAAAAGACTTTAAGGTCAGAAAAATATCTACTTGTTACTGTATGTAGATGACATGTTGATTGTAAATCAGGATAGAGATGAAATGGACAACTTGAAGATAATGCTGAGTGGTCAATTCGAAATGAAGGACCTAGGACCTGCAAAGAAGGTTATAGGCAATCAAATCAAAAGAAACAGAAGCTGAGGTACCTTATTTCTGACTTAGACTCAATATGTTGAAAAACTATTGAAAAGATTTGAAATGAGTGAGCCAAATATGTTCTAAGTCTATTAGCTAGTCATTTCAAGTTGTCAATAGATCAAAGTCCGAAAAATGACTTTGAGAAATCTCAAATGGACAAAATACCATTTGCAAGTGTTGTGGGAAGTATCATGTATGTGATGATGTGCACTAGACCTGATATAGCTCATGCAATGAGTGTGATCAGTAGGTTCATGGGGAATTCAGGGAAAGAGCATTGACAAGCTGCCAAATGAGTTCTAAGATATTTGAAAGGATCAGCAAATCTTGGATTAATGTATGGCAAGTGTAAAGATGCTACAAAAGAGGTAATTTGATATATGGATGCTAATTATGTAGGGGATTTAGATAAGAGAAAGTCACTAACAGGTTATCTCTTCATTGTGTGTGGATGTTTGGTTAGTTGGAAAGCTTTTCTGCAACATGTTGTGGCTTTGTCCACAACTGAATCTAAATACATAGCAGCAACCGAAGCTGTAAAAGAGGCTAAGTGGCTTGGTGGATTGATGACTGAGCTAGGACTAGAACAAGATCATGTAAATGTGTTTTGTGATAGCCAAAGTACTATACACTTAGGAAAGAATCAAGTGCATCATGAGAGAACAAAACACATAGATTGTTACATTTTATAAGGGATAAGATTGAAAGAGGGGTGATAAGGCTGGAAAAGATCAAAACCAGTGAAAACACAGCTGATATGTTAACAAAGTATCTTCCATCAATCAAATTTAAGCATTGCTTAGACTTGGTTGACATCGATAGTAATTAGTCATTACTGGAAGCAAGGTTGAGACACAAGGAAATTATTGGAAGCTTAAAATAAGGTGGAGAATTGTTGAGATTTTGATGTTTCAAGTTCTGATTGGAGATGATAATAATATTAAAGCTGACATGGCATGCTGAAAACAGAATTTGTTTGTTTTTTTTTTTTGTTAGCTTTCAGTTAGAAAATGAGCTGTTAAAATAACAGAATCGAGAAGCCAAAATCAGATTCTTGATTTCTGGAAGTAATAAAAACAGAGAGGTGAGAGAAGAGAAAGTTGGCAAGCTGTTCTTCATTTTTCTTTCTCTCTGAAAAAAAAAACTCTCTGGTTGTTCTGATTATATTGCTTTGTTCATCAAAGAAGTAATAAGATTATGTGGTCTTCTTGCCGTGGATGTAAGCCAATTATCTTGTTCATTTGATGTTTGACGATTTGATTAGTTTTCTTAGTTCTGTTTATTAATTGTTCGGTGCTTTAAGTTCATATACATACAGAGTTTTCTTTCTGCATTTTCTGAAGCATCATTCAGCTGGAAATTCTATGAAAGAAGAAGATAGTTCAGAGGGCTTTGTTCTCATCAAAAGCTGAGCTGGCATTTTGATTAGTTAGATTCTGTTATGTTAGTTTTTAAGTGAAACAGTGCGTTTTGATGCTTGTAAAGCTTAAATTGCTGAACTGGTAACAGATGAAGGCAATGTTTTGCAGATGAAAATCATGAAATAAAATGAGAAATCTTTCTCTGTATATTGCTCTCTTTTTTTTCTCCTTCTTCAAATTAACTTTCTGTCATTTTTCTTGATTATGATTTCTTCAAAATCATGATTCTTTGTTTTTGTTTCGTTGCTGTTATCTTAATTGAATACTTTTCTGTATTAAAGTTCAAAGTAGTGTAGTTACTTTGTATTCTTGAATTCTTAATAGTTTGATTGAGAAATACATCAGTATAAGGTACCATAACATCTATAACATCTACTTCTATCAAATCTATATCATAATTCTGCATGGATTTGATGAATATCATTACAATAATGAGGTCATTTTCCAGTTCTCTGTGAAGCATGAAGGTGAATATATATGGAGTGTTGGGAGGTGATGAAAAAAATGTGGCATCCACTTTTTATACGGCTAAGATTTTGGGGAATCAATGAAAGATCCCAGCAGAAGTTTTAGTTTAATGTTGTAAAGCTTAATAACTGAACTGGTAATAGATGAAGGCAATGTTAGTCTTATAAAAAGTAGATCCCACATTTTTTCATCACCTTATGTATCCGTTGGCGATAATGAGCTTGATCTTGTTTCTATTTTTTTTTTAATCCTTGCTGATGATAATTCTGATCCTGTTCTTTATCAAAAATCACTGAAGTTGGGTGCAGAGACATGCAAAGAAGAAATGATACTCAAGATCCAAATCATTTTCTAGTTCACCATAGTGCATATCCACCAAAGTTCATCAACCTGAAAAGTAGATTTTATTCACGTACTTTTGGGCTACAAATGATTTGATTTATTTCTGCATGGTTTTGATGAATATCATTGAAATAACGAGATCTTTTTCTAGTTCTTTGTGATGCACGAAGGTGAATATATAGATGTCAAAGAAAATTATGTGGGCCCAAGTGGGACCCACAGTGTTTGAAATAAAAAATAAAAGAATGAATTGAAGGAGAGGCCGTGGAGAAACAAAAAAAGAGTTGGGTGGTTGAACTACCCACTACCAACAAGGTTAATACACTCTAAAATCTCATTTGAGAGAGTCTTAAAATTGTTTTTCTTTTATATTTAAAGAGATGTTGTAATATGTAATATTTGTATAGTGATATTTTTCAACTTGTGAGAGAGTCTTAAAATTGTTTGTTTTATTATTAGAATTTGATTATAAATAACTTAAATAAAATTATTTAGGTCTAAGTGATACTTTAGCAAGGTATCGGTATTGGTTCAACCCACAATCTTGTATTCAGATCTTAAAAAAAATATTCAATAATATATAATTATTTGATTTTATTAATATCTATTAAATGATATAGAATTGATTTATTTTATTCACTCTATGGAATTATATTTATAGAGAAAAAAACAAAATTAACTAGTACTTAAATACAACTCATGTTCCTTGAGAGCATTGTTGTTTTAGAGTGGGTGATTTGTGGGACAAATTTTGATTGTGTGATTCCCTTTTCAATAAAGAAGAAACTAAAACAGTCTTTTCACTGTACTTTTGTAATAATCTCATGACTTAAAACTCAAGTCTAACAAATCTTAGTCAATTGTTTTTAGTTGGGAATGGAATAGCAATAGGTGAAGTTTTCACATGGCTACTCCTCTAACGATGGGTCTTCGACCCAACCACCGGCTCTGACTCACCTTCTTAACCTTCTTAGTCCCATAGCAGCTGAGAAATCAAAGAAATCAAGTTGTTCGGCATTTGAGAAAGTGAAAGAAAATCTTGCTTCTCTGTATTGAGTATTATTGACTAAAATTGTATTTTCTACAAGAATGAAACTTACACTAAGATTACATTTATATACAAGTTGGCTAAACAGATTCTATTAATCTTCACGTGCTTGATGAGTTGATTGGTTACAAGATTAACTGTTATGATATCATCTTTCAGCTTTGTAATTGATTACTAGCTTTGGCTTTATCACCTTCAGCTCTGTTTCCAGAATGCCAGATCAGCACCTTCAGCTCACTTATGCTTGTATCCTTTACAAGACACTATACCAATTGTAGTTCGGTGTAAAGGTTACCCGCATTTGCTTGTCCATGGTCAACTAGTAAGTTTATGGCCGCAAGTTGGGAGGCACCAGTGGTAATTAGAATTATCATTTTATTTACAATTTTAAGGATATGACAGCTGAGAAATGTGTTATGTCTCATTTCACCACTCTTGTAATGTACCAAAAATCTCTTTAGGGGGGATGACTAGGTGCCTTAAAAGGGTCTTGGCCATCAGCACTCAAGGGCATTGTTGTGTACTCTTCCGCCCTTGACTTAATAAAATGTGCTGCTTGCATTGATTATTTGACTTTATTTGTCAGATGTGTTGTGATACTTGTTTGTTTAATGCTTGTATGCTCATTGATTGCTTGTTCGATGCTTGGATGCTTATTGCGTATTTTATCGATGTAGACTTGAATTGTGTTGCGATATAATATGTGCTTGTTTTCGATTATTTCTTACTATTGGTTTATATTTGTAGACAACTAATTTACTTGCGTTTACTATGTGCAAACTTGTTTAGGCTGACTTACTAATTTAATGCTCTAGTGAGTGTCGTATGGATTCAATTTTCGGCCAAGAGAAAATTGGCTTGTGACAGTTGGTATCGGTGTACACGATTGCTATAATAATGTCTACAAAAGCTAACTCCTCAAAAGCAACTCGATTGGATGCCCTCGAAAGAAAATGGGCAGAGTTAGATGAGCGTTAACGAGCATTAGAGGCGGCACAGAAGAGAGTGGGCTCACTCGATGCCGGAGATTTGAGACGGATTGTGAAGATACTAGAGTCCTTGGGTTCTCGGGAAGGCATACTAGAATCGAAAGCCGCTAGCTCTAGTACCGAGTCGTCCGATAGACATCTCTAAGATTTAGAAACACAACTTGCAGATATGCAAGCAACCATATTCGAGATCGAGAAGGAATATCGCAGTATAGTGGGTGTGCTGCGGGAACTGCTAGAGGAAGTGGACGTAAGGATAAACGTCACTGCCCGCATTCTTGCAACTCACCAGGAAACCACCCTAAGCCCTAAATATAGCCGATTGAAGGTATCAAAACCGAAACACTATAGAGGGGCCCGAGATGCCAAAGAACTCGAGAACTTCATATTTGATATTGATCAATACTTTCGGGCTATAAGGGTATATTCCGAATATGTCAAGGTGACCATAACGTCCATATACTTGTCCAAAGATGCCAAGTTATGGTGGAGGATAAAATATCAAGAAATCCAAGATGGATGTTACACAATTGACAACCGGGAGGACTTGAAACGGAGTTAAAGAACCAATTCTTCCCTGAAAATGTGGCGTACCTTACTCGGATGTAACTACGTGGGTTGACCTAAACTGGGACAGTCCGCGAGTATGTGAAGAAATTCTCGAGTTTAATGTTAGATATCCGAGATATGACCGAGTAAGATCGATTCTTTTACTTTATAAAAAGCCTTCCACCTTGGGCCCGAAACGAGCTTCAGTGACAAAAGGGTGTAAGATCTCCTGTTCACACAATCAACTGTTGAACGTGTTAGTGTATGCCCTAGAAACTATTCGTGTTGTTGGTTTTAGGGCATGAGTATATTGTAAATATTTATATAATAAATAAAAAAAAGAGTTCTTTGTTCACACACACACACACACACACATATATATATATATATTGCTTCCTTTATTTATTCATGCTATATAATAAAATATGTATGTGAATTGTTCAGATAATTTATTTAATTATTAAATAAAATTATCAAATCTATTTCCTACAGAAGCAATATAGACTGTGTATCAATATCACATAATAGGCATACTAAATGCAGCCTATGAATATCATAAGATGATATTAGTGAGAGTGATAATAAAAGTCATGTCATAAGGGCATTAGTATGGATTTATAATTAGAGAACTATTTATCAAACTTGACCAAAGAACGATAAATCACATGATATACATGTAGTCAATGATTTATTGAAAAGATTGTATTAATGTGCGATGTGATCCTTTGACCTGAGACGTTAGAGTTCAATTTTACATGGACAATCATGGTTCATATGGTATATAAGTACATGACTAATCACATCTTGTATGATAAAGCCGGTTTGGTTATGCGTGGTTCATATAAGAATTCGGATGATAGTCAATGTGGGATCTGTTGACTCGTTCAAAAGGATTGAGTGTTTCCGCTAACTCTATCCAAGTTCGAGTTCCTAAATGAATGTCGATAAATGTTTAAAATCAAGTTTTTGATCAAAGCAAAATAAATGCCACATAAAGAGTTCATGGGGCCAAGTTCAGGACATATTAATCGACGATTTGTAAAATATTAATTTAAGATTTTGACATTCCATGAACCTTAATTTGATTAGGATTAGACAACAGAAGGATTTTACCCACATGGTACGTCTAATTCAAGCAAGGTTTGATGAAGAATTACTTCATTGAGGATTAGGGACTATGGCATATTACTAGATGCCAACCATAGTCATTGAGTTTTGAATTGTTCAAATATAACTCACGGCTAATTCATTTTCAACCTTCATGGTCATACCAATATTCTTAAACCTTTGGAAGCTATGTGTGAGAGAAAAAATTATTTGTAGAAAGCTAGCACCTTCGGAAATAATTTAATAGGCAGACAAATTAAATATATATGTATATATAAGTGTTATATATATGAGTGTATTTATAATTCTTTAATTAGTTAAAGAATTATGACAATTATATAAATATGTAATTTAAAGTAAATTAGATATACTTAATTGTTATTTTGATAATTATCCATGAGTCAATTTCATAAAAGGGTATTATGGTAATAACATAATAATTAATTAATAAAGTGTTTATTTATTAATTACTAATAATTAAATACAATGACATTATAGTAAATTTTATAAAAGGGTTTTATGGTAAATTCAATAAAGAGGGGTATTATAGTAATACCATAATAATTAATTAAATAAAATATTTATTTATTAATTATTATAATTTAAATGAATGGATAATTATAACAAAAATAGTTAAATTTGATTGGTCCAAATGTTTAACATTTAAAAGTTAAATGTTTATATTTATTAATTATTAAAATGTATGGATAGATATGAAATATTTGGCCAATGATATAAAAGCATATGTTTTAATTTTGGCCATGTATAGAAAAGACAAAATGAAAGGATATAATTATTTTCATGTGATGGAAATGAAAATATGAGTATTTTATTGTTTTCAAAAATTAAAAAGGAAGGCAATTTACAAGCATATGCGTATGTGAAGAAAAAAATTGAAAAATGAGTTTTCTTTTTATATTTGCTTTGTTTGGCTAAATAGAAAAACAAAGGGAAATTTTTCTTTCAAAATTTTCCGTAGAAGAAAATTATTTTCTTTAAGTTTCCAAGGTTTTTGAAAATGTAGATTGAATAGGTTGTATTGTTTGCAACTTATCTTCATCATATTAAGACTTGGAAAAGGTAAAAAATTTAAAAACCCTTACCTTTATACATATATGTAGATATATGTAAATACTTTAATTTGTGCATGTTTTTAGGCCATAGATTCCAACAAATGGTATCTGAGCATGTTAGGATGATTTCTATGATTTTGATTTGCTTGTGTATAGCTTAAATTAATTGTTGGAAACCATGGTTCAAATATAACATATTAGGGTTTATGAAAAATTTTGTTTTCTTATTATGTCTAATATGTTTAAATGCTTCAAATTCGATTTTGTTGATATGATTGGAATTTATTTGTTATGGTTTCCTGTTCTAATTTGATTAGAATTGATGAAAATAGGATTTTTTTCATTTTGATGATTAATTTACATGAGATGTGAAATTGATTAGCAAATTAATATGTAATTAGTGAAAATATGATGAAAATTGGATCAAAAGTGTTTGGATCCATGTGTTATTGATTTGGTCATAATGTGAATTAAGGTGAAAAGTG